>WURT03158736.1:0-10780 GCA_009936505.3 Holothuria glaberrima | reverse complement strand
TCTCCTCCGTTTTTGGAGTTGCACCCCAAGATCCCGTACCAAGCCTTCGTTACTACGATTGGCCCAAATATCCTACAGCAGCTTAAAAGTATAAAGACAAATGAATTGTCGCAAACTTCTTTCAGGAAATGCATCTTGCCCTCTGCAGCTTGCAATCGTACATGGACATACAATAGTGGGCTGAAGGTTCTCTGGAGCTCGTATTTTAATATAACTATTAACTGGGGAGGAAGTAATGAAGGAGTGGGAACTGCTTTGTTAATGTTTGTAACGGAAAGTTCAGAGTGGAAGATGAGGAGGTTGCGTATGAATATCCGATCATCTAGTTTAGCTAAACGACCAGTGAACAGTAAGGTCGATAAAATGTGAATGCTCTTTTGAAGGTTATAGAGAGTTTGCACCAAAGGTCAAATACGTCAACTTCAGTGGACACGACAGTTGTTCTGGAGAACATTGCCTCACCACATTACTTTAATTAGTACATAACCTAAAGTAGCGTCAGCGTGTGTTTGTGCTCCGAAAAGGTGATTGCATTAGTTGAATTTTGCACGTGTGAACCTCCCTATAGCAAGTTATGTGTATGTATGGGGCTGTGAAACGTGTTGTCCGTTTGGCAGTATAGTTTATATTAGGTTTACTTGAAATCATTCCTTTCAGTCGATTTCTATATCCATACATACATGTCTTTCAGTTTTACATATATACGTAGCTAGGACCTCAACTTTATCAAAGTTACTGGCTTTTGCATACTTTAATACTGCTACTCTGATCAGGAGTGATCGAGTTCCGACTGAAACTTTATGTAATATGTTACTCCTAATAGTCCACCATCATTGCCAGAAGAAAATCCTTTATTGATTGATCACTGGAACTAAGGGGCATTCAGATTCTCTTGGCTAACCTAAAGTGAGATTGTCCCTTTAGGAAAAGGGAAGTACATAATGTGTAATGTTTTTCTTTATATATCAATGCACTAACTATGCTAATCATGGATATATATTGACACATTTATTCAGGGCATTTGCAATACTACACATGATATACTCATTATAGACTAAACAAAGGAATACACAATTGTTACAGAAAAGAGAAAAGAGACAAAAAGAACGAAAATATCCTCTATGCAAATTGATGCACCTCTTTGATGATTGCATTATTATCCCAAGCTTTTTATTTTTGGGGTGATATTGGTAATTAAATGTTTGGAAGGTCAATACTGGGGCCTTTTTCAATATTCAGCTCTTCTTCCTGAAAGCTTTACTATGTGGAGAATGAAGTTTAATGGTAAGTAAAGAAAAGAAAAGAAATAAAAGGAAAAGAAATGGAAAGAAGAAATGAAAAGTAAAGAAATGAAAAGAAAAGAAATGAAAAGAAAAGAAATGAAAAGAAAAGAAATGAAAAGAAAAGAAGTGAAAAGAAAAGAAATGAAAAGAAAAAAAGGAAAAAGAAAAGAAAGAAAAGAATAAGAGAAAAGAAAAGAAAAGAAAAAATAGAAGAGAAAAGAAAAGAAGGGGAAACCCATCAATTAAACTTGTATTATAAGTCCTCTTATTATAAGGAAGGTGTCCCTATTGATAAATAAATCAATGGGGGAACACCATAATTTCTATGATCAGTAAACGTTTGGATTAGGCTACTTCAACGAGCTTTCCCTCGAATAGCCCAGTTCTGTCAGGCTAGACTGAAGACATTCTCGGTTATCTTCTGTTCAGTCCTTCATACAAAGATTTAGCCTGTACTGAGTTTTGTCAAAGACCATATTCTGCTAAGAATACCACTATGTGCAATGCTACTGCTACACATTTCTTCAATCACATACGTCTCCTGCAACATGGATCGAAAGGACGCCATATCTCACGTAATACTCACCTGCACAACTAATTACTAACATGTCGAAGTGGATTAATTTTTTGATCAGTCAAGTTACTCTTATTTTTCAATTTTACGTCCAATCAAAGCGCAGTCACCAATTATGAGTTTTGATATCAGAGATACATAAAACAGTTTGCGTATAACAAGAAATCCTTTAAGAATTTTATAAGATCTTTTCGTGGTGGGATGATGCAAGAGACTGGTCGTTCTAAGTAGAAGCGGCTTTGATGTAGGGTTTACTGTATGACTGGTTTTCTGGGTCTCAGAGACTAAGCTCCTGAGTTTATGAATGCTAACCACTGTAACACATTAAAGTTTGAATGCTTCCCGGGCTTCAAGTATTACCGAGTAATTTCTTAGCCCATTGACCTAAATTCTCAACTAATGTTTAATTTGTCTGCTTTATGGCTAAAAAAGAGCGCTGAGTGAGTTGTAGCAAAGTTGAAAGTTTGAATGTAAAAATTAGTACAAGATGTAAAAAGTCCAGTCCAAAAGACACCTCAACACCTCCTACCGCATCCCTTCCATGTCTTTACTCCAACATACTCTTATCTTCCTACTGTTTGTAAGTCTCTTCTCTATGTAACGCAACAAAGCGCACAAAGAGTTTTTCATTGTGTCAGACAAGCGATTTGTTAGCATTACCCAACATGTTATGATGATGGTTGTCGGAAATTTTATTTTGTGGCTCCAAATCCGATTCTGTTTGCGGTACTAAACTTTGTGTAGACTTTTAAACGGATAGTTTCATTCAAGTTTGACAATGCTAGTCTAGTAAATCTACATAAATTTAAACCAACCCATACACATCAGAATCTTGAAAAGGATCAGCATGATGAGAGATGGTTCAACTGCATCTGTCTTGATGAAGACCCTCTGTCCATGAGAGATGGAAAACTCCTCGTCTGACTTTTGCAGATAACTGCCACTAAAATCAGTGCAAATATTTCATTATTAGGTATTTCGAATGTTTTTACCCTTATTTTGCTCTCTCCAAATAAGCAATTCAATCACAAAGATGCAACAACAAACATGATACACCAATATTCTTTAGTCTTTGACCTTGTTAACACCACTAGGGAAAGAAAATGTTCACTTCAAACAGGGAGCAGGGAGACGGAATACCAACTCCCAGAGTAACAGATAAAAGGGGGAGGATAATTAAACTATCGTTTGACCTGAAAGAAAATACCATTATAATATGTACTAAAATTTTGTAACGCCTTTGGAACTTTTACGAACCCTTTGCTTGCATTACAGACAAACATTAATGAATGGGAGTGGATAGTTGAATTATATTTCGACCTGTGAGAAAGTACAATCATAATATATGGAAGTCGTAAGACTTTTATTACATTTTTGGAAACTTTTATGAAACCTTGTATTCATAGATACACTATTTTTGGGGCAAGAAACTGTAGAAAGAAAATTAACAGATATGTTATCAAATATATTAGTGATCGCTGAATCTCTTTTTTGATACCCAGGAATCATGACAAAAAGGCAGTACAAGAAAAAGGGGGCATTTCGTTCAGTTTTCATCGTTATTGCTTTTCTAGGGGAAATGGTTCACCGGTGCCATGACTACATCCATGAGAAGAATTCCTTAATGTAAAACAGGCGACTAGACATACTTAGAAATGAACACTTTGTAAAAAGTGAGAATTTTATACCATCTCACTTTATATTTGTCTCAGAAGAGTAAGTGTAAGGCAAATGATGACTCATTATCCCAAAGAAAAAGGTTGCAATTTTCGTTCACAGTTTCACAAGCACACATTTATATTAAAAGCTCACATTAGTAAAACAATGAAGAATGAAATGCTTCGGACACAAACACCCAGTATTATTTAACAAACTCAACAGGTACAAGTTTTTCAGCATGATAGTGGATCAATCAAAGCAACTTCAAGACGATACAGATACTTCCATGCTACTAAAACATAATGTGGTAGTACTGCCTTTTTATGCGTAAGTGTAATGTACTTCCAGTAATCGCTCTGCCAACCGATGGTCTGGTACATCCAAGCTTCACGCATGGATTTCAAGTGATTGACGCTTGCCTAAGAATAATTCATAAAAAACGAAAACCAAGACAAGAATGTAGGCTTACCCTAAATTATCATCAATTATGTAATTAGTCGTACATTAATATGTTTCTAGATGCAAAAAATAATGTTAATATAGCCCTAAAGTACCACGTAATATCTTAGTGTGTAGCGTAGGCCAATGTCGCTCAAACCTTGGTGGCAGCTGACTGATCTTTCTAGAGAAGGCCTTATGTAGATCTGCCTTAATTACCTTACGATTACTGCGATTTTCTGAAAATTCAGCCTCTTTATACTGTTTTAGAAAGACTTTTTCCAAATTCTTTACGTTTGCAAATAGTTGACGTTTTGTTTGTTGCTTGAATAAATTTCTTAACATGTACTTTCGTTTTCAGCTGTTTTCTCTGTTTGCTTCGCACAGGATTCTTTGCACAGTAATTCAACGTCTTGAACAAAGACTTGATGAAACAGCCTAAATTTTCTGCAATGTAATACTGGTTATTTATTTTTCAACTGTCGCTGGTTTTTTTCTCATTAGCAAACGCTAAGGAGGTGAAACGAAAATTTCCTAGATTACAATCTTGTCCGTAAGAAAAGAAATTCAACGTCTTGAACAAAGACTTGATGAAACAGCCTAAATTTTCTGCAATGTAATACTACTTATTTATTTTTCAACTGTCGCTGGTTGTATTCTCATTAGCAAACGTTAAGGAGGTGAAACGAAAATTTCCTAGATTAAAATCTTGTCCGTACAAGAAAAAAAGGAAAAGTCTCAAAGTGTTAGACAATTCCGAAACAAGTGGAAACTCTGATTCCTCGTAAATTAAACCTTCGCCCGTTCAAACTGCACGACAGAACAATGTTTTGAAGTTGGTGTAAGTAGCTAAAACTAAGCACGTTATTTAAACTGAAAAAAATCTACCCACTAGTCTACAGATTATTTTCTTTCCAGAGGTAGGTAGCAACATCTTTTACTTCATTGGGGAAATTTTCCTAGAAAGAATAGCCATTTAACTTTGTCTATGCAAAACAACCAGGTCAGTCATTTAACATTGTTAATCGAGAAGGCCACTATCCTAGCTGTAGCAAACATCATTTCAATGAAGGCAATCACTCTTCATGTCACGCTTTGTGTTGGCCATTTCGAATAGCAGTTAATGCTGTGCAAGGTGGGAATTAATCCTGCACTTGGTGTACATTTGTAGCTGATTGGAATGGAAAAATTTTGACTTTCCCTTCATGGGATCACTTTGTACATTTCTAACGGTGAGGCTAACCACGATATCTCAGGTTCTCATACTTGGTTTTTGACGTCCAATATTTTGGAGAAGGAGTTTGACAGAGTTCTATATGTCCGTCCTCTGAGATCTTTGAAGGTACAATTTTGAAAAGTTTGCATGATGTCCTAAGGTAGGAAGAATGAAATTTTCTTTAGTGTTGAGAAGCAGTTTATAGAATAGAGGAACCTCCTGGTGTTTGGTGTGGGCCAAAAATTATCTGAAGTCACCTCGGGTCAAATTCTAAACACTTTGTTAAAGTTACGTACCAAGTTAATGCATTACATGAAGAAGAACATCATTGTTTTCGGTGTTGTCAAAGTGATCTGAGGTCTCGAGAGTCAAACTTTGACAAAATTGTTAGCATTGAAATACAAACAACCAATTAAAGATAATACTAATACTTCGTGCCTAGGTGCATTGGCTGAGTCATAACACGAAGCTTCTAGGAGCTTTGGTTGCTCTGGTGAATGCAAAATTCTTATATGAGAAGTTTTTCGAATTCTAAATGCAACTTTTGCATTCTGGCTAATTTTTTGCCTGTGATTGCATCTTACTTTGTAAGAAATAAGTGTCAGTTAAAACATTAGGTTCATATTTATCTTAAAATGATTATCTTTTTTCAATTAAAAGTCATTATCCACGAAGGTTTCATTATTGTATGTTGAACATCTTGTCATGCAAGCTTGGTGCAGGGATGCTGTTTTTATTTGGTCAGTGTTAACAGCCAACTTAAAAGTAGAATTATTCAATGCAGATGAGCAGTGTGATTTTTAAAGTGGCCATATTTTCATAATCACAACATAATAATGAAAATGGCAGAAAAAGCAAAACACTGATCATCTTGTCATGCAAGCTTGGTACAGGGATGTTTTTTTTTTATTTTTTATTTGGTCAGTGTTTACAGCCAACTAAAAAGTAGAATTGTTCAATTCAAATGAGCAATGTGATTTTTAAAGTGGCCATCTTTTCATAATCACAACTTTATAATGAAAAATGGCAGTAAAGGCAAAGGACTGATGACTTGTACCTAATGAATAGAAAATGAAGGCCAGCAACTTGCAGTCTTATTCGACAATGAAAGTAAACTTCTATTCCTCTAATGAAAAGTTTTGACAATTATTACTTTCTCATATGCCACAGGTCAGCTGAAATGGCAAGAATATTTGCTCAGAAATATATGCTAACCAGTTTAAAAGGTCATTATGATATTAAATGAAACGTGTGTAAGCTTGAAGATGATTGATTTTGGTCCCAAAAGAATTTTTGTTATTACTTCCATTTGGTTCGATCAACAATCGCAAATGTTTAAGACTTTTAAGCAACAGAAGAACATCCCTAGTAATACCATTAAATGTGAATTTTAGTTTTACTGACTAAAGCTACCTACAATTGTAACATTCCAAGCAATAAAAAGTTATTAAGTACACAAAAACATATTCCACGTTAAATATACACTTATAGTTATCACTTTAGGGTGTTGGAAATTTGCATGATCTGTGTATGTGAAACCTAGAACTATAAGTTTTCAAATAAAATGAAAAAAATTCAGTTCAAGTTGTCTTCATTCTTTCTTTTTAGAATTTGAAGTTCCTTATAAGCAGACAAATATTTCGTTCTAACCAACCATTTCATTATAGATTTAACACAGGCGCTGGCCTTTGCCGGGTCAAAGATGCCTGGGTCAAGAAAGACTGGGTAAAATTATTTATTTCTGGGTCATATGTAATTTGACCAAGAAGTTGGTCAAGATTACCCAAAATTGTGTTGATGGATACATGATCCACGCCTTGGATCAGTATTGGCTAAAATATTACCCAGGTAGGTGTACAGTGTACTATTCAAACGTTCCGTGGATAATTGGTTTTTGAGATGTAGCAAACCGTCAAAATTACAATAAAAAAGCTAAAGGCCGGTAAAAAAGCGAACCCGGTGAAACTTACAATTGCAAAATAAGCCCTCTCCTAATGAAGTTACACAGAAAAGGGCAAAGTCATGAAAGCTCTGTTGCGTTAATCAATGCTCAATATTTGTAAGTGTTTTGTACAAAGTAGTCTCAAATAATCACAACTTTAGTTTTTTGTACAAAATTAATGATTGCACTTAATTCTCAGCATGTCCACCTTTTTTTTGGGGGGGGGGTTTACAATTTCCGGTGTTTTGTGATAGAGAGAGGTTTCATCGACGTCACGTTATCGCGCATCTCTTGTTTTGAAGGGCAATGTTTCAACGCGTGCGGTTAGCGTTTTTACAGGTGTCACAGTAGTATGTTTGGTTATGTCGTGCGCGTGTGATGTTAGAACTCTAACTGCATGTGTGCTTTGCCTTTCACTATCTGGCAGGATCCATCGGGTGACGTCAAAAAAACCCTGTATAGGAATAGGGTGCAGTTCATATCTGTCTTTTGTTTAGTATTCAACAGCTTCCAGAATGTTCATTCAATTGTTGTTGCCACCTAAGTCCTTTATCCTTTTGAATTTTGAGGCGAAACCATATTATTAAAGGTCCAAATTGCTTAAACTTACTTTTAATTTCCATCTAATACAATCGGAGCATGATGATTGATCGTAGGAACTTTCACATAATATTACATCACGAAAACAGATTAATGCGGAAATTATAAGTCAAAAATTATAATCGCAACTAACACAATGATGGCATCAATTAGTAACAGCCCGATGCTCCTTCTTGCAATAACACCTTAATAGCGCCTTCTGTTTATATACACACAATACAAAAATATCAGCAAATTAACAAATTGTTAATGGTTCCCGTAATGTTTACCAAACGCCAATGGTAACTGCAATTACATTGAAGAATAGTGCAATAACTGCAGAAATGCCTATTGAGATATTTTAAGTAGTCCACAAAAGTCTTAATTATGTGAATGTTGTAGCAGACTTGATAAGCTCCCTTTGGGAGGAACAGTTCACTTAAGATGCTTTTTTCTCTCACAAACGGCGTTTCTACGATAAGAACAATAGTAGTCACCCCATGCCCCGTCCGAAGTTTTCATATGCGTGCATTTCTCCTCCGCTGTACCTGGGTGTCCTTTCCCCCAGTTTGTGTAGCTTACATTGGTACCATCAATCCACTCCCATAAACCTGCAGGTAAGAAAATTAATAGTAGTGTTCATATTTACAGAAGGTCTATTTAGAAAAATCCCACCTACCCTTTAACTATGAAATATAAAAATATAAAAACTTAAGATGAAATGCTATGAATTTGAAATAAAGTATTACCACAAGGTTCGTGTGGTAAAATGATTTCTTCCTTCACACAAGACCCTATCCTACTGAATATTACTATAGAATATCTTTTAGAGAAAATGGTCCCTTTTATTAGGGAAAAGGGGAGCTTTGTGCTTATTTAGAGTGTATGTATATTCTTTTAAGGCGAACTTGGCCTCTTTTGCTTAGCAGAATTAACATCATGAATTTTTTCCATTCTCTCCATTTTTTTTAATTTCAAGAGGTAAAAAGGCTTCAGACGTTTTAGACTTTGAAATGGAAGCACTGATAATTTCTGTTCTCTCGACACTGATAATTGACATTTACACAAAGCTTTTGAGTGTCACTGATTAAATAAAAGATGTTCCAAATTATTTCACTAGCAATGAATTTTTTTGCTGTTTTACTATTTGCGAACATTCCTACTGTTGTTTTCTTAATTTAGTAGTCAACATTTACTGTAATGTTTATTCTTACGTCTTGAAAAAACATTTAATTTTTAATTTCTTGGTCATTTTGGAGATCCGATTTCGAATACAAGTTTTTCAAATTAATCTTTCGATACCCTAACGTTTTCACAAGTTGTGAGAAAAGTTGTTCTACAATTTGCTAAGCACCTGTCGTTCTGCGATGCAATCCAATGTAGAACAACGAACAACAATATGACGTCATATTTTGGAGAAATCCATTCTCTTCCTCGTTCTCGATGGTCGCAAGATGGGAACTTTCACTTTCACACAGTTGACTAGATGTAGTCCAGTTCTGCTCAGTACTGAACACTTTATACTCAGTTTCACCCCATTCATTCCATACGTTGCACCCTGTTAACAACAGAATAATTGTTTTACTCAACACTGAAGTCGGGCCTACATGCAGCTGTTCGATTTTATAAACAGTAGCCAACTTCTGGTTACACTGCCTGTGTGACGCACAGCCGTCACCTGTGGCTGAGCCCGAAAAGAAATTTTATGCCTTAAGGAGTGCAAGGTTACAAGCTACCTAAAGACAGTGACCAATTTCAAACATTTATACCTTCACTGTGCTTAACCCTACACTCATTGTTTAAAGTGGACCTAAAATCTAAAATAACAGTTATAGGTTGTTAGAGGTTGGAAAACGGATTTTATTCATCCAACTCCTATTTTCAAAGCTTACTCCGTCGCTAAGATATAAAATGTTCAAATTTATTCACTTTATTTGAAATAGTCCATAACGTAGTAATTTGTGACGTCCTTATTGTAAAACTCACATTACCTGTCTTTTTTATTTTCGTTATTGAAATTAAGATGTTTATATAACCTTGAAACATTAACTAATCTCTTGCATATCATATTTTACAAAGAGGGCTTATATAAACAAGTCACCCTATAACAGTAAGATAGTGATCCTCATTCTGGCACATGGTATAGTATTATTCGAAAAAAAGAAAGGCAAATACGGTTATTTGAGGATTACAAGAATGACATCACAAAGTATTGCGTAATCTACCAGTTTTAATTGAGTAAATCAGCTTCAATAATTCATAACAGTAGTAGAATAACGTGTCTATTTTACAGTAGTCTATATCACAGTCATACAGCAATAGTCCGTCTCCTTAATCAGTATAGCAATCTGCGATGTCGAATACGATATGTTTTCACCATCGCCACTTCCTCACACCTTATCACTACAATAATGCCAAGTAAGAAGCATGTTTCATGCAATTTTTGCACACCAAAGAGAACCAATCTTTACAAGTTGAATGAAGATATCTTTCTTTCATTCAATGGGACCATTTTTGGCAGCGTTACGTGTAGACAGAAGGAAATGACAGATATAATTTATCCACCGGAGTTAAGGAGACGTCCAATTTCGAGTGTTGACAGCTTACGTATTGGCAACATATCGTATTCGACATCGACATTACGTATTGGGTAATTGGCCATTTTGGAGTTCAGTTATTCGGTGGCAGACTGATTGGCCCAGTGCTTAGAGCATCCGCCTTTCAGCCGGGAGGCCGGGGTTCAAATCCCAGTCGGGTCATACCAAAGACTTGAAAAATGGGACCTGTTGCCTTCTCGCTTGGTGCTCGGCATAAGAGAGAGGAACAGGGATAATAAACATTACACGTGTGAGAAATTTAACCAGTAGCGCCGCAAAGATAGCACGGTTAGTATGGTCCCCAGGGGCTTGGGAAAGTCTAGGAATGACAAGATTGTATTGGAAATATATAAAAAGCGCTTTGATGTTGATCGAAAAGCGCTATATAAGCACACAATATTACCACCACCACCACCACCACCACCACCACCACCACCACCACCATCATCATCATCATTACATCATCATCATCATGATTATTATTATTATTAT
>WURT03158735.1:0-28404 GCA_009936505.3 Holothuria glaberrima | reverse complement strand
TGGAGAAGATTATAACTAAAATTCCAAAAAATCGGACTGTAATCCGATCCGAAATCGCTGTAGTGTGACCAGCGCTTAAAGCTTCATTTCCAACCTTATTACGCATACAGACGTACCCCACCTCTATCACGCTAAATCACTTTAAAGGGGCTTATTGAGTTTGGTTCACAAATTCATGATTTTTTTCACACCTGTAGAGATTTACTCACATTTTGATGGTACATGATCAAACTAAGAGATTCTGCACATCTGACTCACAACTGAAATGGCAATGACCTGATGACACAGTAATCAATGATTAAAGTCATTTATTTCAAATTTGTGACCAGACACTTTTTACCATTACATAGTAATCATATGCAATCACTGTCCACAAGAACTACAATTTCTCACATTTTCGGTAACTATAGGAAGTGACACATGAGTAATGAGGATAATTAGAAACATTGTCATGCAATTATTTCCTTCAAACTTGTCACAAAAAATCCATATCAACTCAATGAGCCTCTTTAAGGTGCTGGAAAAAAAGTTCCATCAAAGGAGAAGAAAATTAGCGTACTTACTATGTCAAAATTAATAGTGGGATATAAGGTAGCGTAACCACGAACTGTAAAACACGCCAGTTTGGAATCAGTTTAGCCAAACCCGCCAGCACACTGTAACCAACAGAGAAATAAAGCCAGAATACATTACCGGCAAGTACTCTTCTCGATGGACCTACAAGTTCATTTACTGCAAAAAAGAATGGAAATGTTTTGTTTTACAACTAAGACCAAGGCTGTACTTCAGAGCAGATAGCCCTTTGTCAACAGGAAATGGATCAACGAATCGGTTTTCAAATTTATTCTCAAAAGTGCAACAGTAACCACTGTAAAAGTTAAGTAGAACTTGAAGTTGTATGAAGACATATGCAGGACACTTGAAAACAAAATATAACGACCAGAAAACCCAAGGCTTCGTGATTCTTTGCCGAGGGGGTAGTACTGAGGTTCATCCCGCGTATTTCAACTTCTTGTGTCATTTTTTACATTTTTTTCACAATTTTTTCTCTGCTGACCTCACATGACATTTGAATCCGTCCAAAACTTGAATAACATAAATGAAAAAGAAGTGTCTAGGAAGGGATTCTAGGCAGGACAGTTTGTGTGAGACAGAGCAGTATTCCACTACGTCATGACAGAACCTGTTACAGCGTCCATCCACATAATTAGGTAATTCAAACAAGAATTATTACTGTACTCCAGTTATTCTTGTGAAAAAATAATTGTTGTCCTCTGTAATGTTATCTTTATATTGTTCAAAAATTAAGCCCTAACTTTTCTTTCTTCACGAAACGGCGGACACAATTTGGAGGTACCTCCCACTGCCTATTTAGTTTACGAGGTTTTCATAGTTTCATCTATGATAATCTCAGATGCCCTTCGACCTCCAACAAACCTGAAGTGTTCTCTCTCCCTCTCTCTTCAAGTAATGTATCTATATACCGAGTATGAAAACTATCCATCATCCCTGTTTTGAAATATCGTGTTTTTTCAAGGTTTTCGGTTTTTGACCTCTGATGACCGCAAGTGACCTTTTATTTCCATTGCCAACAACAGGGATCTTCCTCTTAATATGATAAAGTTATATAACAAATATGAAAAGTGTCCATCCTTGCTATCTTGAGATATCGTGGTTACAAGCATTTTTGAAGAATTTCGTTTTTCACTTCCTGTGACCTCAGATAACCTTTGACCTCTACAAAAACCGATAGATTTCATCTTCTGATTAAAACGCATCCACATGCCATGTATGAAAAGCATCCATAGAAATATCGTGTCTTTACTGTTTTAGATCAATGACCTCTGCTGACCGGATATGACGTTTGTGACCTCCACCAAAACGAACAGGGATCTTTCTCATAATATAATAACTCATTACATTCAAAGTATGAGAAGTATCCATCGTTGCTATCTTGATATCGTGTTTTGTAGCCAAGTGTCATAAGCACACATACACGCACACACACATACTCTCTCCAACGTGATTGCATAGATTCCTTCAGCTAATGACCATTGATAACAGCAAATATTACTGTATTAAGCTTGTTAATATGAATGGAAAGCTGTAGAAATAACCATAAAAAGAAAAAAATAGTATTAAAGAAACGATTTACCAAAGAGTAGACAACAAAAGGAAAGAGGGGAGGAAAGAGGGGGAGGAAAGAGAAAAACGAGAAAACACAAGAAAGAGACAAAAAGAGGAAGGCTCACAGGAACATATGGTGAAGGGAGAAGAGCCTATAATGCCTAGAGAAGGCACATGACCCCTCTACTACATTATGTATAGTTACTGAGAAGTTCAGCTTTGAAAAAGTTGTATATACTTACTTAAAACAAAACAATTTATTCCAACTCCAGAAAAAAATACTGAAGTCAAAA
Organism: Holothuria glaberrima; assembly: GCA_009936505.3. Taxonomy (NCBI): domain Eukaryota; kingdom Metazoa; phylum Echinodermata; class Holothuroidea; order Aspidochirotida; family Holothuriidae; genus Holothuria; species Holothuria glaberrima. The sequence goes on along the minus strand of WURT03158735.1, from coordinate 25,984 downwards.
ATCTGAGTACTACGTACATCCAGAAATTCAAAGAAAAGGTGGACGCAAATCCAAGCAAACTTCCACAGACATAGCTAAACAGTTGTACTTTACGTCGGCCAAATCTACGAAGAGATACAAAATGTGTAGAACAATTCCACATTTCAAGCTGAAACTGATAATTTTGGAGTGACACGCCCCAACAATTGAAAACTATGTGTGCTAGCTAAAACATCCAGGTTAAATTTAACCTAAACCGATATCTCAAATTACCATTTTATTTCCTATTTAAAGTAATCACACAATCCTTTTTAAAATTGACCAGAATGTAAAATTAACTTTTAACTAGGTATCTTGGTATAATTAGTCTAGGGAATACATGATTAATCCGTGACCAAGACCATGGTTAAAAGGTATTCTAGGGCGTACCACAGTTACTTGTAGTGTCTTTTGTAACTGCGTCCAGCAAACACGTCATCTTTCCATTTAAGTTAACACACGAAGCTAAAAAACTCTAGTTGATATGGTTTATGTATCCATAGTTTCTTTTTTTTACTTTTTTTGCTTGGTTTTCTACACATAATGATCCTTAACAAACTAGGCACGAACAAGGAGTAACCTATATATCGCTGACGTATACCTCAGCTCTTGAAACTATATGGGACTAAAGTTGCTGGTATGGAAACAAGCCCTTCTGCAGGTTTGAATTTTAAAAGACAGAGTGAAAGAAATACTATGTCTAATATGATTTTTATGTGGCTAGTTTAGTAGTTTTATCGTGTATTTCGGCCAGTATTTTCCGACACATTTCAAGGTATTTTACGTTCATGGAGTTACGAGGAGCTCTATGATAAGGTTGGTGGGTAAATTCGGTAAACATGAATATGATAAGAGCGACATTTTCAAAAAGTTGTTAACTGTTTTTCCGAAAAGAGTGCTTTGTTGATATTAGTGGAGTTCACCTAACGAGTTTCAACAAAATGAAATGCTGAAAAAGACCAATCATATGTAATCGTGTTTACACCTTCACTTGAAAACATTTTGGGTTTTGTGTTACCCCAACTGGGTACAAATGCCTCCTTTAAATTTTGGGGTAAAATACACAAGTGGTTAAAGAGTTACTCAAGTTGGGTTAAAGGTTACACAATGTTGGCAGAGGAGGCATACGATCCGAACGCGTTTTACAGGATGGCCTAACCTTCATCAATAATACACTACACTACACACCTTAAGGATGTGAAAATACCCTTCAATAATAAAGTAACGATTTCGAACTTTGGAAACGCAGACTGATCGGAATGGGAATAGTTTTGGGCGGTCACATTGTTCTGCAATGTATACCACGGGTGAGTTTGGCCTAATTCTTAGCAACGGTGAGCACGGAGGGAGGTCTTCGTGATTTTTTTTTTTGTCCATCTGACTCCTATGCGGTCGGTAGTGAACCATTCACGCAGCCTAAACCTAAGAATTGCGAAGATTAAGACGTAAGTGGATGTCTGATACTAAGTACTACTTTAAAATAACTACAGCTTAACATTTTATATGATGTTTCTTCTTTTCATGTGATTATGTATTGGCGAAAAAACTGACTAAAAATGGATTATCTTACAAAGCGACAATATATATATATATATATATATATATGGACACATACATATCTCCTGCAAATCCGAACACTAAGACTCCCAGCAACTTCCCGGAGAAGTAGATCGACTGCGCAATATTCGGAAGGTAGGATTTATCGCAGACCAGCTGGAACTGTTAAAATGAAATACAACATTTTAAAAAAGATGGTGTTCATTAAACGGCTACCACCGAAGAATAATTGTCCGAATGTACTATCGAATGAAAGGATGCAAGGGATTTAGGGTCCGAGTCCGGACTCGAGTTTATGATGACTCGCGTTCCATTTATCTGGACTTGGAATTGGCCCAGAATTAAAGACCTAGGCTGAGAATGGACTACTACTGCAGTGGGACTTTAAATCGATTCCAACTGAGTCCACAAAAATGAAAATTATATGAAGATTGATGAAAGCTACATTGCTATTGGTGCATCGTTATACAGTATGTTAGCAGAGCCCATTGCCTACTCAATCCTTAAAAAGTACTTACTTTCTTGTAGTCATCACTATGCAATGGATCGCTTTAAGTTCGGGCTGCAAGGAAATCTTCCTGTCTTTTTTTCGGTGTTCAAAATCAAGACTGCATGATGTAGGGAGCTAAATAGCATTTCTTTGAAATAAGGTCCTGAAATTCACTCATCCCGCCTTAGGTTTATAATTTGCCATGACTTGGGTTGAGCTGTCTTCTAGAATTTGTAAAGGGCATGGAAAAAGTTTCCCAAGGAAGTCAATTTCTCATGCGTTACTCATCATAGCATTATATATCTGTAGTTCTATTTGTCTGCCAAAGATGAGTCAAAGCTATTATCCTTCAGCAATTTTAGCTATAAATACATTATACACTCTAAAAACACCTTGGTTAGATTTAACCAGTATTGTGGTCACATATTAACCAACCATTTCCTGGTTAAATTGTACCAGGAAAATGTTAATGTTTGACCGGGATTTAAAAATCATTCATTAAATTCACCAGTCCAGTGTTAATTTGACCCCAATTTCTTGGTTATTTTAACCACAAAAAGGTCGGTTATTCTGTGACCACAATACTGGTTAAATCTAACCAGGGTGTTTTTAGAGTGTACAGTCTCAAGCCTTTCACATATTCGTACCTCAGATGACAGCAGTTTATACTTACATCAATTATTATGGTGCTCGGAAAAGTCCTTCGGTCATGAACCCATCCTTCATCGCAAGGGATCGTCTTCCGAGAGACATTCTCTCCCACGATACCAATCGCCGTTTCAAAGTCTATCCCCGTCAAATTAAACTTTTCACACTGCTCAAATGATGTTGTATTGTCTTCACTGACCGTCACAGGGATCGATATTTCCCTTTTCAAATTCTCACAGTGCACCTGTGTTAGATTATGAGCTCCACAATCTTCGCTTTGCCAAGACTGGCACCAGTGGTTACTCTTCCCGGCTGCAAAAACCTGAAGAAATAAATGAAGCACTCCTAGAAGGGCAGGAAACCCAAGTAATGCCAGTCTTTTCTTTTGATAACGTCCAAACTCTCCAACTTCTATCAGGACACTGTCGAAATCCATCTTCTCATTAACCCAAGACTTTCTGTAAAACTGCAAAACGGTGGTAAATGCAAGACAATGTAGTTTATACAATGTTCCTGTAGCTGTTCAAATCATAAATAACCTCGATTTCCTCACGATAGTACTTCTAAGAGGTTACAAAGATCAAGAGCTTCCATAAAGGTAGAGGGGGTTCGCCAGTTTGGAATTAGTTCAATCATAGTTTATCTATCTAAGTAATATCAACCCAGACGGTAAAAAATATTTTTTAAGTTTACTTCTATCCAGCTCCTCCAATTTAAACAAAAACAACTGACTGTGCAAGTTATCGTAAAATCAATCAGAGTGGATCTGTTTTGTTTAAATGAATGTCAATCAAAGTGAAATCATCAACAATATAGGGCTATTCCTAAATATGTTTGAGCAGGGGTTTGGGGATGCCGTATCCCCTTTAACGCATTTTCAGATGGTTATTGGTTAGACATTTGTTGAAGCCTCTACACTCTTAAAACACCCTGGTTAGATTTAACCAGTATTGTGGTCACAGATTAACCAACCAGGCTTTTTCTAGTGAAAATAACCAAGAAATTCGGGTCAAATTAACACTGCACTGGTGAATTTAATGAATGATTTTTAAATCCCGGTCAAACATTAACATTTTCCTGGTAAAATTTAACCAGACTTCCTCGGTCACTTTAACCAGGAAACGGTTGGTTAATCTGTGACCACAATACTGGTTAAATCTAACCAGGGTGTTTTTAAAGTGTAAATGCAGTCAGAGTTGTTGTCAACGGTAACTACATGCATGTGGAGCCAGCCCTCTTTTACGCGTAGGTATATAACCTAAACTGGCCCTAAAAAATGTTGGAACAGTCAACAGTCAACAACTGCCAGGTAATCTTGCCTGAATACATCTCTTTACACAAATATTAAACAATTCCCATCTCTTTAAGTTAGATAACTGATAAGATAAAGAATCACATTTGCTGATCAACCAGGTCGTATTTGGCTTTTTATCAGTTCGGGACAGGATCGGCTACCAGATTTACGACCAGGTAATAAGGGGTTCTCGCTAAATTATACACGATCAGTGTCAGTGGTTCAGGATCTCCAGAGCTGTACAGGTGTTATTGTGAAATAAACAGATTTCAAAATGCTGACACGACATCGGTTGCTGAAAAATCATGTCCAGCCATTCCAGCCCCTTTCAGAACCCTGGCTACAAAATCTGCCTTTTTGCAACTCTAAGGCTAAGTTAATAAAAATATTACATCACTGGCTTCTCTTGAATATTGAAAAGTTCACTTCACACAAATTATCCCGGCAATCCTTGCGTCGAGCGAACGCAAATCTCCTTTAATACTAAGTACAACTTTTATAACGTATCAAATGGGCAGTATTGTGCGGCAATTTCAAAAGGGCTCAGGAGCTTGCCATCGTATATAGCCCGTCTAGCAGTTTAGATCATTCTATCCTTCGAGTAGATCGTCTCCCTTTCCCCAGAATCTGAGCAGGGAAAATCGTCACCCGGATGGCGAAAGCTATTTCAGTGTTCATTGCACAACAAGCAAAAAGATAAAGACAAGAACGTGCTAGAGTTTAAGGTTTCAACGGAAACAGATCAAAATATGTTGCTGTCACATGTCTTAAAACTTGGCCCCTTACACAAGTGCAATGGAGAGTCGAAAATTAAAGCAGATTAGTACACACTCAGACTACAACCGGCAGCCACGAGCTTAAGGTCTCACGAAGGGATTATATTTATTAAGTCAAACATTTTGTCAGGGCTTTGATCCAAGTGTCAGAAGTTGACAGTCACCTCATGCAAATGCTTTTGCCTACATAAGTTTTGTGCTTACAAATCTGAGCAAGGGGTGAGACCTCTTCCGACTTGAATGCCAGAAAGAGTTCGCACAGGACCGACTCTTTATGGAAATAGTTTTGCTAATATCCCAAAAGGAAAAAATTCCAAGGATCTACAATTAATAATAACACGTGAAATGAAGAAACGAAACTGCCGATGCAATGCTTTTCCCAAATCTTACATAAAAGTTTTAGAAGATAAGTTTCAATCATCATCTGGTTATGGGAAGAGGAAGAAATTATTAAATCCAGATGACGTTTTAGTTTAAGAGGTATTTTACTCATTAGGATATGAGGGACAATCTCCTCAACTGAAGGTAAAACTGTGTACGTGTGGTGAAAGGGGGAAGGGGAGAATGGTACATATTGGGCAAACTACACATATCAGACTAGTAGTCAGAGAAGGTACTGCCAGTGTGAGGGGGACGCGATATCCTGGAGTCAGAGTGTTAGATGAAGTTTTACGGCTCAGTTTCTAACCAATTGGTTTAAGTCGGGCCGACCACGGCCTTTTTTCAGTTGTGGCTCCCTGGCTGGTTTTCCCTACTCCATTGCTTATGCTGAGCACCAAGCACAACGACAGTAGGTTCCATGGAGGGGCGAAATATGCTGCAATGGGAAAGGGCGAGATATACTACTAATATATATATATATATATATACATATATATACATATATATATATAAATATGTATGAAAGTTTTGGTAGTTTAGACTTTTCTGGGGGTAAAAAACTTTCCCCACAGACCCTTGGCTACGGACTTTGTCACATATTCAGGGGGGTAATCTATCATACTGGAACACACCGACTTGCCCAACAAGTAAAATAAGCATTGCGCTGAGAATAGGAAAGAGAAGGGGCAAAGAGGTTTGTACTCTTCACAAAAGAGTGTTTAACATAAAGCTCGGGGACTTACAAAACACTTACTCCAGGCTGCAAAATTTTCCTCCACTATGAATAGATGCAATTGTTGAAAATTATCAGAGAATTTTGAAAACAGAAAAATAATGCTCAGGTTAGAGTCAAGGTTGGAGTTAAAGGTAAAAAATAAAAGTTGGACGAATTCGTCCAGGGAATAAAGCACGTATCTGCATCTCATGCAAGAACTCTGTAACAAGTGAAACTTTCCACCTAATACAGAAAATGGCTTAATAGAGATTGTTTTACATGAGCATTGATGTATTGGTCCCCTTTTAATGGGAACTTGCCATTTTTTCATGTGTTCATTCTATCAAATAGGCTCTACAAGCTCGCCCCTGTGGGCTGGGGGCAGGGCCGTAGATAGGGTCATATGTTTAGGGGGTGTGAAGGTCCCAAATTCCGATTGGCTGGATGTTTTTTTCAACTGAGCGGCAGCGTGTATAGTGTACTTTTTTATGCTTTTTCGTATACATCAGTGGAGATCCTTCCTTTATCCCTACATAAAGGTGGCGTCATGGGGGGGGGTCTAAGGGGAAAGGGGTGCCCCTACCCTTATAGAAATTTTTTGTTAATGTAAGGTTGCTTAGATGCAAAATGGTGCTATCTTTGCTACATAGTTGAGCTGCTCAAATAAGGCGCGGTGGAACAGAAAAAAAATATTGTGGGGGGGGGGGCTGAATGCCAGGAAGATTACCTAAGCGGAGCGCCGCCATCGGTTGGCGCCGAGCGTACCCAAAAACTTTTTGGCTTTACAAACCCTCCAGATGGCCGGAAACGGCACTTCCCGAGTGTTTTAAGCTGCATGTACCCAACCTTGAAGTATGGATCTCAAGTCTGCAATGTCTCAATTAATGGAAAAAACAATGTATGAAAAATGGTAATGTATGTTTCTAAGCGGAGCGCCACCATCGTTTGGCGCGGAGCGTACAAGAAATATTTTGGCTTTACAAACCCTCCAGTTGGCCGGAAACGGCACTTCCCGAGTGTTTTAAGCTGCATGTACCCGGCCTTGAAATGTGGATCTCATGTCTGCAATTTCTCAATTAATTAAAAAAAAAAACCAATCTATGAGAAATGTTTATATATGTTTCTAAGCGGAGCGCCACCATCGTTGGCGCGGAGTGTACAAGAAAAATTTTGGCTTTACAAACCCCTCAGATGGCCGGAAACGGCACTTCCCGAGTGTTCTAAGCTGCATGTACCCAGCGGTGAAATATGGATCTCACGTCTGCACTTGGCAAATGTTGGGGGCTGAACATACCTTTATCCCCGTCACTTTTTCATTGTGGGCTGGGCCCCCAAGCCTCCCTGGTCCGTAGCCACTTGCTCATATATGGCTGAAAAATGTTCAGAATTTGGCGGATTCAGCAGCAGTAGGGATCCTTCCTTTGTCACGACGTTAAGGCCGTCCTAGGGGAGGCGTCTACGGGAGAAATTGTTATTACTTTAAGGTTGCCTAGATGCAAAATGGGGCTATGTTTGGGATATTTTTTGAGCTGCTCATATATGGTTGGGAAATGTCGATAATTTATAGTAAATTCTAATTTCTGGTTAGGTGAAAGAAGAGAGTAAGTTGTCTTTGAGAAAAATACGTTGTCAACAATCCTACTGAAGACCCCCCGCCCTTTTTTGGCTTCTTTACTGTCTTTTATTTGAACAATTCTTTTTCGCAAAAATACGTGCGTGGAGTCAACTGAAACATTCTTGGACCATTACGAAGATTTTCTTTTCCTTTATTGTGGCACTATAAAAGGATATCTAAGGCTGGAAGATACCTGGAAGCTCTGGATCAATTATATAAAATTGGGCAAAGACATAATGCTTCTTACCTGTCATCCAAATGATAATATAGAGTATGACGCCAAACACTTTACATCTATCGGATTTTTACTAATTTTGAACGAAGACTTCAGACGAATGGCTTCCAGTCTGATAGGTATAGCAAAAGGAATGAAGGACAAAGAAGCGCATTTCAGAATGCTTTTTGGTCGTAAGTGTATGAAACATCACCATCTATACCGATAGAGGCTGCGCGCGAAGCGTTCGGCATTTTTTTTTTTTTTTTTGAAAATGTATAGCGTCAAATACGTACTTTCAACCTTCCACAGTATGCTACAAATTAGATTGAAAGATCCCATATTGATACGAGGCCCTACAGATGTTTGGAGATGTATCTCTGTTTTTCGGAAAGTGTTGTGATCGGAGGACACCCCTCCCCTTAGACCCCTCTCCTAGGACGGCACCTTTACGTCGTGACAAAGACAGGATCCCTACTGCTGCTGAATTCACCAAATTATGGACATTTTTCAGCCATATGAGCAGCTCAAAAAGTGTCCCAAAGATAGCACCATTTTGCATCTAAGCAACATAGGCGTGGATCATAGGTAAGGGGACGGGGACGCGTCTCCCTCACTTTTTTGGAAAATGATGAAAACTAAAACTGTGATGGATTAGGAGTTAAAATATAAAATATCAACTTAACAATGATTCAACAAATAGGCTATAGCACTTGTATGATAATAACAATAAAGCTTAGGTACAAAAATAGAGCGATTTGATCGTAGTACGAGTAGCGAAAAGGGAATGGATTGTGACATTTCTGTGCACCACGTACAGCTTGTAGCTAATTATAAATGATATCGCGAATCAATATTTCCAAGCACATTTTGATAGTATTTACAACTTTTTTTCCATAAGCGAAGTATCTAAGCGCATATAAAAAAATAACGGGGTATTTATTAGGTTGAACACCGCCAAAAGCGATGATTTTTGTGGAATTTATCATAATCGTACGTTTTGACGGTACTTACCAAACATCAGCTAATACGATCACTGATTTTGGATTGAGACACGACGATGACAGGGTCCCAACTTTTTACGTAAAATGTATAAATAATATAACATAGATTCCTAATTGACACTACATTTTAAAAGCTAAATTGTGCACAAATATGGCACCATTTGCCATATAAACACATTTCAATTTCCCCTTTTCAAAGGGGGAGGTGGGTCCCCACTTCCATGTTTGCGGTCTTTACCCATTGCTCGAAATAAACGACGGCCTCGTAAAGCCCTTCAAATTGCTTACGCCGAAGTCACAAATGGCCGTGATTCCCTCGTCGTTTGCCGTCACTGTGCTGTGTCACAAAATTCCACTCGCACTATTAACTAAAACTACTAAAACTTACTAATGCTTGTAATGTTAAAGAAAATATTGTAAAGGTTTCTTGACAGTCGACAACAAAGCAGCCGTAAAAATGTGTTTGCCAACTGCAGGGACAATGTGCATCACAGTGGTGTAATGAAAAGATTGCTACCAGTATCACCTCGATCAGACTTTCTAAAAGGCTCTGACATGCACAGTCCTAATCCGCTTCCATATCAAAATTTCATTAGATATGAGTAATCATGCTCATGGTATATGTAGTCTAACAATTTACTGTTCACTTACTTCACGCGGTGTAGTTCTGATTTACCCCAAGGACTGAGTAAAAAATTCACTTAAGCAAGCAAAATGAAGAAAACTTCCTAGAAAAGTAGAAATTCTTGGTGATATATTCAATTCAAATTTAGCACCAAATGTAGCACCATTTTGTATCTAGCCCACCTTACTTGAGCAAAAATTTTCCAAAGGGGAGGGGGAGGGAAAGGGGAGGGAAAGGGGACACTTCTTCCCCTTAGACCCCTCCTCCAGGACGGTGATTCGCAAATGGTGAAAAGTCCCCCCATCTTTGGAGATGGATTCACGCCCTTGCTAAGCAAATATTTCTCAAAGGGGAGGGGGATACCTTAGACCCCTCCACTAGGACGGCACCTTTACGTCGTGACAAAAAGGATCCCTAATGCTGCTGAATTCATCATTTTCCAGCCATATATAAGCAGCTCAATAAAAAAATGTCCTAAAGATAGCACCATTTTGCATCTAAGCAACCTTAAATTAACAAAGATTTCTCAAAGGGAAGGGGGACACCCCCCTTAGTCCCTTCCCCCATGACGGCACCTGTATGTTGTGACAAAGGAATGATCCCTACTGATGTATACAAAAACCGCAGGGCGTGTAAAAAAAGTGCACTTTACACGCTGCCAGTTGAAAAAAAAACGTCCAGCCAGTCGGAATTTGGGACCTCCACCCCCCCTTAACCAAATGACACTAGCCACAGCCCTGACCGGTATAGCCACGTGCATTGAGTCTCTAGAGTATAACAACATTCTTGAGCAATGGCTGATCGAGTGGACTGTATCTCCGCAGGTACGCGGCGAGGCAGACCCGCAAGGCTAGAAAAAGCATTATAAACGAGGGAATAATTCGTTCCTGTGACAATGGTTATCAGGGGAGGATCCAGGTTTTACGTTAAAGGGGCAGGGGTTGACGATGGTTTGTTGAGTGATGGCCGTCCTGAGCGAGGGGTGAAGGGAAGGAGAGGGGATTCCCCCTCCCCTTGGAAAATTTTTGTCTCATGATGGGGTCTACATGCAAAATGGTGGTATCATTTTCCATTTCTCCAGCATGTTCATGCACTAGAAATGACAGTTTTTCGTGCAGAAGACTTCAGCAGCAAATACATCGGCCAATTTCAAACTTTTGTCATTAATACCATACCACCTTGATAGGAATGGTAAAATTTGCAAGAATGTTGACCCATGGGCAATTAGTGATGGCCGTCCTAGGGGACAGGTCTTAGGGAAAGGTGTGTCCCTCTCCACGTTTAAAAATATTGCTCTCAGAACGTGGCGCCGCAAGGGTGTGGTGATTGGGGGACACCACAGATACCGTCGTAATGTCATCTCAGTCTCCCCTGTCTGTTTAAAATGTATTTTATGAGCGCCTACCTTTGTGCAAAGCAGTGGAGGATCCTTCTTTTGTCACTACATAAAGGTGCCGTCCGGGGGGGTCTCTCTCCCCTGTAAGAAATTTTTGTTAATTTAAGGTTGCTTAGATGCAAAATGGTGAAACCTTCGAAACATTTTTGGAACTGATTATATCTGGCTGGAAAATGTCCAAATTTAGTAAATTATAATTTTGGTGAGATGAAAAACGAATGTGCAAAGAGAAGGGTATGTACCGTATGTTGTCAACAAACCCACTGAAGCCCCTTTTAGGCCTTTGGTTTCTTTACTGCCTCCTATTCTGGGAATTTTTTAAGCAAATGTACATCTGTGGAGTCCACAGAAACATTCTTGGACTATTACGACATTTTCCGTTGCTTCTTGCACATTTTAAAAGGGTATCTAAGGCCCGTGACCACCTTATAGGATCTCCAGGAAGCTCTAGATTAATTATATAAAATTGGGCACTGAGATGATGCTTATTACCTAACGTCCAAATGACACTTTAGATGAAGTATGACGCAGAGCACTAATTTTGAAATTAAATCCACACAAACAACTTCCAACAGTGGGAAATGAGAAGGAGGGAAAGTCTATAGGAGCAGAGGGTGATGTTAAACCTCCCTGATAGGTAAAGCAAAAGAGGTGAAGGACTAACAAGCGCGTTTGAGAATGCTTTTTTCGTTGTAAGTGTAATTTACATTCACCATCTATACCGATAAAAGCTGTTCGCGAAGCACTCGGTAAATATTTTGAAAATTGCACAACAGAAAATACCTACTGTGCACCTCCCACATTATGCTACAATTTAGATTGAAAGATCCCATATTGATGCGAGTCCAGAACGTAGGTTGGAGTCAAAGCCCTCTCTTTGGAGTATTTCGAAGAATTTACCAACCATGAATCTAAGAAAATGGGTAATAATTCTCCAGATTTTATTGGGAGTCGAAAGGAGGTAGCCTATTATAGCAAATATTAAAAAAAATCCAAAAATAAGCTATTTAAAAAAAAACTGCAGAAAAATTCAAAGGGAGGTTTAAACCGCTTAATCCCAGAGTTGTAACCGAGTCATTTTTCTCAAGTCAAGTCGCAAGTCATCAACCTTCAAGTCAAGTCGCAAGTCATCAACCAGTCAAGTCAAGTCAAGTCGCAAGTCTTTTAACTACAAGTCAAGTCAAGTCACAAGCCATTTCCTAGATACAGTCTAAATATGGAGATTAAGTGGTATATCTTGAAAAATTAGAATCAAAAGAAGTCAAAGGCTAACATTTAGTTTTGGAAGATTTACGAAATATGCTCTGTCCATACTAAGAAACATCCAAACAACAACTTCTGAGAACAAGAGTAGCGAACAACATGTGAAAGGGAAATATTGCGTTTGTTTTACACATAATTTTCATATTTTTAAAGCAATATTCGAAATATAAACCAATGCACATAATAAAATAACCAATTCAAAATAAGACAGTGCGGTAGCTTGTTTTCAAGAAATAAGATTTTCACAGGAAGGAAATTCAGTTACTTGTTGCATACAAATAATTTGTTCACTCAAATTTTTAAAAATTCAAATAATGCAATATCCATAACTCTTGTAATTCATAATATTTTGAGGAGATAAAGCTATTGCTAGAGTTTATTGGTGTCTGATACTGAACAATTTATTAATGATTAAAAGTATTCTCTTTTTACGCAATGTTAGTGCATGTCAAACGTAACATTTCCAAACTAAGTTCTTATGGAAATAGAATCGTATTAAAAGCAATAAGGGTATTCCCAAAACACAACACCACTCAATATTTTTAGTTATATGGGTACCCCGCATAACACTTATGACCGCATAATGTGTCAGACTTTTTTCCCTGTGAACCCGTGTAAAGGCATCGATTTAACTGACTGTATACTTAGAATGACAAAAACGTTGACATATGCCTGCTATTTCCCGAAAAGATTCATGAAAGTTTTATGTTGAATTATACTATAAAAAGATTTCGGAAAATTTCTGAAAAACTTAGCAGCGTTTAGAATGTCATGATTTCCTCTCATCTCGCAAGGCTTGCGTGTATTTTTATCATTGACCGGACGGTCGGGCACAAATATGAAATTTTTTTGATGATGAGGGGGGACTTTGCTATTCATAAGGAGGGGCAAAATGCAAAGGGCATCAGGGATTTGAAACATATTCTTTATATACGCTGGAGCTTTAGAAGATGCTAAATATTTTCCACTGTGCTCTCGAATAAGTGTTCATAAAGTGGCGATAAAATGAGATCAACAAGTATTACCCCTCGTAAAAGTGCACTGAAATATTCATAAATCATTTTAATTGCCAGATGCCAGCAAAATGCATCGAATAATGTAAATGTAAATTTTTTTCTTGGAAGGATCCCTGACCGCTTGTCTTGGCCATTTGACTGATGAATAATCATTACTGGCTACCCTATTCTGGAATAACAAAGGTCGCAATCCCTCATATGTCATACTAAATTTCATAAAAAATGTTTGCCGTTTGCGAACGAATCTTGATTGTCAGATGCCAAGAAGTTGAGTAACTTGCGTTTTACAGCGTTTCATTTGCCAGGTTTTTCTTTCTAGAGGAGGACGTTCACCCCCCCCCCCATTAGGTCATCACTTTTTCGACGTTTGCAAGTTTTGGCTTCGCCATGTGAACCCCCATCGATTTATATTTCTTTCTCCACACATAGACTATAAAGACCTTATTTAATACATTTTATTTTCAAACCATTAGTTTCATCTTTGTCACTCACATATTATCGACATAGAATGTTCTTTTATTTTTTATCTATTCTTGTAGACATGAGGGTAGGAAATTTTCTCAATTCCATATTGTGCATGCAGCGATGCAAAGGGAATAAGCAGAAAAAGTACTGATTTACACTGACTATGAGTGCGACGTGTGTTTGTACGGTAATAAGGGTGAGCCTTGTAAGGCATACCACATGGGTTTGAATGATTGGTCCAATTATAGTACTGCATTACAGAAGTACTTTTTTGCCCTGAGTGTCTTTTCAAAATCCGTCTCACGGCTGGCACAAAGCACTCTCGAATACATGATGAAAAATTTTGGAATCTGTTGTTACTTAATTTTTGGTGAAGAAATTCATACTACACACGGCGACAACATTATCATTTACAGTCGGCAAGTCAAATATGTTCACGTCAAGTCAAGTCACAAGTCATTTCTCTTCAAGTCAAGTCACAAGTCATTAATCTTCAAAGTCAAGTGAAGTTGCAAGTCAAGAAAAGTGCGACTCGAGTCTGACTCGAGTCCAAGTCAGGGACTCGATTCAACAATTCATCAACTCTGCTAACTCCCCCCCCCCTCCCTCTTAGATCCGCCACTGATTATGTTACAATTCATTTGGAATGCACTATCCAATAGTGCATTGATGAACATGCTGTAACATTAGCTCAGCAACATAGTATGTTTAAAGTGACCCATAGATAAGGGTGTGTGGTACTCTCTTTGAACTCTGCAAAAAAGTCATTGTGGAACATGAAAGCTTTGTGAGTACCGATAGGGTTTTGGGTTGAAAGGAGCTGCAATCTTGGACAAAACTGTTGGGACACTTTGTCATAACATTCTTGGATTTTAGTTCCCAGGTTTACATGAAAACCACTCTCCTCCTTCTAATGTTGCGCAGAAAGAGTGCAGACTGTATGCCGTGAATAGGATAAATGTAGTCAACATTGTGAAGAGGAGAGGGGGTGTCCCAACGAATTTTGTCCAAGATTGTGTAGCTCGATCATGGCAAGATTAATTATACTGTATACTTCACTACTGTCAGCTTACTGTAGATTGTGATCGGTTGCAGAATCAGCTCAGGTAGTGTGATAGCTGGCGTTTTACCGACACCCGACATATCGTTTGCGATATGAGTGCAATTTTTTACACCGTATTGAAACATTGCGTGAGAAACTTATGCTTCATCATGAGAGCGTGAGATTGCGCCGGAATGTGTGAATCTCACGCTGAATGCGTGAGAGTTGACAGCCCTGTAACTAGGAATCGAGGTTTTCAGTATTTCCTGGTTTCTTTTTTTTAGGGCTTAGGACTCTCAGAATCTCAGTCGCCTAGGATTGCAACCACTCCCTCCCCGGAGGTTACGGTCCCGTTGGAGTTGTTACAATGAAGCCACCGAGGGGCAAAAAGAATAAGGCGGGCAGTAAAGTCACTTGTGATCGACAATGTTCGGTTCTCAAGATATTAGCAACTAAAGTTATCACATTTTTCACCAGAAGTGAACTTGTAGCAAGCAAGTGTGATGTCATGGCTTCACAATGAGGACCAGTGTTTTGTATTTCTTTATTTTTCATGATATTGTTTTGACCTTGGCTTGATTAGGGTTGCTATCTTGCCCCTGAGGCATGTAAAGTTTTAAAATTTCCACTGCTCAGGATGTATTTATGGTATGAATATTTTAAAGTTTTGTTGAATAAAATTAGTAGCAAATTTTAAAGAAAAGCAAAACATTGCCCTTCAATGTGAAGCCATGACATCACACCTGCTTGCTTCAAGTTCATGTTTGGAAGAAAATGTGTAAACTTCAATTGCTAATATATCGAGAACCGAACGTGGGAAATGGATGAAAATTTCACAAGATGCTCAGAATATGTCTCTGTTTTAACATATCAAACATAAATTTGGGTCTGGACTATTCTTTTAACTTTGTGTACCACATTTAATCTTTCAGCGCCTCACGAGTTCAATAAATACAAGCTGAGTTTCTGCAACATTGTTTTGCTAGTTATTTCAATATATAGTCTTCTACCGGTCCCCTAACCTCCTGAACAAGACATCAATTCCTCTCACAATGCCGACATCAAAGTCCACGCAAGAAAAGCACGCGAGAGGACAATAACAATCGAACACAGCGACGAGTGTTAGCAACGGATTAAAGGGGAAAACTTTCGTTCATTATCCATAGTTGCTGCATTTTTGACCACTCGCTTCGGCTGTAACTATGATGCAGCACATATACCTCATGAATATGAACATGCACAGGAAGCACTTCACAATATCAAGCTTTTACGAGATCTTGAACGAGAATCTAGACAAACAGCTTTCAATGGGGAATAGGCGAGAGAAAAACAGGCGCGGATCTAGGTGGGGGGGCGCACCCGGCGCACGCCCCTTTTTTTCGATGACAAAACGATTTTTTGGAAAAAATGAACAAATAGATATGGAAAATATGCTTCCCAGATGCTGGGAAATCGCAACTAAGCGCATCTGAAATTCAATTTTCTTTGGGGAGGACCCCCAAGCCCCCGCCGTGGCTTCGCGCCTTTGTGGGCCCCAACAACAACAGCTTCAACATTGACCAGCGTTTTACTTGTACATCCAACAGGTTTTACTGTTTAACTGCTTTTCACGCGTTTGCGTTATTTCACTGAGTTGTTTAACGGTATACATACAAACACTACGAGCGCTGCCAACGCACGCCATGACAGTTTCTACATATTTTACGCACTTACGAGATTTTACTGTTTTACTGCTTTACACGCGGTTGCGTTATTTTCAGTGTACATACACGCTCTGCGAGCGCTGTCAACGCACGCGCGTCGTTCGAGTCGTGTAGGTACGCATTTGTTTGTTTCATTTGAATCGCGTTTTACTTATCAGTTATTATTTAGCCGCCAGATGAAGGGTAACGACCCGAAACGTTGCGGATTTTTCTTCTGAATATTAAGCACTTTTTCATTACTTTTATTGATCTATATATATATACATTATGCAAAGGGTTAGATATCGCAACTTGAACCTTTTGCAGAAAACAGGTGTGGGGTTTTCCCTACTTTTGGCAATTAACAGAGAACTTACTCGATGATGTAAGACCTCGAACAAGCTACGTACAAACCACTGAAACTGCCGATACTAATCCTTGCAACCTTGGTATGCCTACCAATTTGTATAGCTGCAGTTAATAATTTTTAAATTACCGTCAGCAGGGCTGTATCCGAGGCCAGCTCACCCGATTTAGAGTCAATTCCGATTCCAGATGTCATTATTATGGTCAATTCCTAGTCAAGTAGCCTTGATAACGACCTAGCGAATTCCAATTCTAGGCCAATTACGAGTTGGGTCACGTTAAACTGTAGAACACCATGCAAACGCCTTTTACACTATGTTCCAAGTACATTTCATTAAAAACGCCATTGTTAGGGGTCAGTTTAGGTTCATAGTTTGGTCCACTCCGTAATATATTTAACTGAGTGCACCATGTATGTATTAAAGTATCATTTAGAATGCAGCATTAAATAACATTAATGACAACCTCATTTTTGTGGACTCGGCTGGAATCGGCTCCTAGTCCGAGTTTTACCCTTTGTTACATTCTATGCTGTTTCTTACTTTAGGTACCGAATCACGTATTTGAAATCTTCTCCTTAGAGTGCATTTGTCTCTTATTGGCTACTGTCTCTTTTAATTTGCTTTCTACATAATTTTGGAAATATTTCACATTCATTTGCATTTCATTAAAATTTGATACCATCCTAAATTGTTTATTGCATTTCGATGGTAACAACGTGGTTAGAATCGTCATAATATATTTGCCACCAGAAGTTCGGTATTATGGCCATCTTTCATAATTGGTTCGGCCAGGGGTGAGTTCAGGGAAAGTCCCGTATCTAGCTTTCCGCCATATTTCCTCGACAAAAATGGCCATGTAATGAAAAAACATTCTCAGGTTATCTGCTGGATATATTTATAAAAAAATTCTCGACAATCCTGAGGTTAAGTTAGGAACCTGCGTTCTTTATTAACGTCGATTGTGAACTGTGTTGTCACGGTAACCATTTGACCCTAACCGATCCTGAACGTTTCTTAACTTCCTAGGAATAAACCTTTCGTGAACTGTCACTGGAGAGGGAGAAAGATTTCCGATAACACCAATGGCATCATACAGATCATGGAATGATTATGTTGCAGTCTTTTATAATTCATTTCTAATGCATGTTGACGATTTGGTTAAGCTGGCAGTGTTAAGAGGATTTAGCAGTAACACCGAGAAAAGTACGGAAAATTGTTGCAAGCATGCACACTGCTGCTGAAAATCGAGTTTTCACTCCGCCGAGTAGCTGGCAGTTGGGTTGAACGTTGCCGCAGGTATGGAAATATGATTTATAACTTTAATCGTAATTCCACTGGAGTGAAAGACAATTTGCTTGTGGAATTCAAGTCCCTCAAGTGGAATACATACTTAAAGGGAAAATGCAGTCCCCCCAGTTTGAAGTAGTGTACCCTGGTACACTAGTTCAGGAATGGCTCCTATCAATCCTGTGACAATATTTTTGTTACTTATTTCCTAAATTTATGCAGAATAACTAGTTTACATTCAATATTCAATGATTTTACCCAGGAATATTATGAAAATACTTGTGAGAGAAATAAGAGGAGATCTGTAAGATTTACCAAATATTTGAAAATAAACTTGGGGGACTGCCTTCTCCCTGTAAGTGAAATTCAGAGAGAATGCAGTCACCCCAATAAAAAATTGTATAGTAGACAATCCTATTTCCTGAATGACTCTTTAGAATCATGTGACAGTATTTTTCTCCCTCAGTTGTAAAATTTACGAGGAGCAACTGCCTGGTTTACCTTGAAAATGCAATATTTATATCCTAAAATATCATGAAAGATACTTGGAAGAGAAATAAGAAAAAATTGTGACATTTAGCTATTGTTTCAAAATAAGTTTGGGGCGACTGCTTATGACCATTAAGTACAGATAGCCTAAACTCCTAGTTTAAGTTTCAGGGAAGTGCATTTCATTGTGAGAAAGTCCTCACTACTTGTATCAGTTATTTGCTGAAACTGATTCTGTTTCACTTTTATCAGGAATTGTATACTTTCTTTGTGAACTTGTGTTCTACTGAAGTCAAAATTCTGTTTCACTAAAGTGCAAAATTTCGTTTACTTCAGTGGGATTCCGTTTCAGTTCGGTGGGATTCCGTTTCACTTAAATGGAATGGTATTCTATTGACGTGGAATTCTATGTTACTTAAACTATCAGTTGTGCGATATTATCTTTTTATGTGCTTGGGATTCTGTTAAATTTTGTAAAAAAAAGATGTTTTCACATACGAGACATGCTATTCCAATAATATATAAATATATATATATATACATATTATAAAATTGTAATTCAGCGAATACCCACCCACTTATGTGGATTAAACCTTTTTTATTTCTCTTAATTTTATTTCTCTTAGCGGGGCTCATTGAGAGATATTGAATATTTTGTGTCTTTGTCTATAGGCAATTCGACTGCTTTCAGTTTATTTCGAAAGATGCCATTTTTTCTCGTCAGAGATTAAAGACACTCTAATATCCCCCCAGACAGTGAAAATTCTCCCAACAAAGTTATCTTCAGGCTCCTCCTCCAATTCAAACAGAACTTCCTGTCTTAGTACTCTGCCCCTCTTAGACGGCCACATTAGCCTGCACTGAGTTTTATTAATTGCCCCAGGCAATATTACTCCCTGGTCAAACACAGTGTTTGGGATAAATTGTCAAACTCATTTGACTGTTCGATTCATTGTTGACCAACCAGAGTGAAACTGTATTGTTTGAATGAATGTCAATCGAAGTGCAGTTATCAACTGTATTTGGACCTATGGAGATAGTCCTAAATATGTTTGGTCAGTTAGTTGCAAGCAACTTTCTGTTTTGGGGGATGCCATATCTCCTTTAAGAACATGATTTTCCTATCACAGCTCTGAAAACAGATGATACTTGAAAGCAAAATGCATGTCTTTCTCCCAATAAATGTGTTACTGAGAAATCAATTTGTGACACTGCCTGTAAAATGAGAGTAATGTAAAGGGTCTACGTGAATATTATTTGATATGCGATTAATTTCTATCACTTAAATTGTTAGACAGCGACAGGTATCTATGGTCGTCTAATGACAGTATGTGTAACTTACACATGGCGATAGATTTGACATACAGTATATCAATCTCTTTCTGCATGTTACTATTTCATCAAATTGAAGTACAAAAAACTTACGTCAATTTATTTCGACACGTCGACTTCAGGGCTTATGGCACACTTGGTGTACCATACAATACAGTTAATCGAGTTTATTTACAATTTTCTGTAAGAAAGAGCAGCGCCCTAGTACTTGGCATATAGCTACTAAATCGTAGAAAAGTCACTTTCCTTTTGAAAAGAATTCTACAGTTTAGTCGAAAGATGGATTTCGATAGTGAAATGCTGCAAGAAGTTGGCGATTTTGGACGGTACCAAAAGATGAGACTAGCTCTGTTCGGGTTTCCCTGTTTAGTAGCCGCACTTCACGCATTTATACAAGTGTTTTCAGCCGGTCAGAGTGACCACTGGTGCCAGTCTTGGCAAAGCGAGGACTGTGGAGCTCTTAATTTAACACAGTTGCAGTGTGAGAATTTAAAAAGAAATATTTCAGTCCCCTTGCAGGTCGGTGAGGACAATCAAACATCATTTGAACAGTGTGAAAAATTCAATGTGACTGGGATAGACTTTGAAATCGCTATTGGTATCGAGGGAGAGAATGTCACACAGGAGACGATCCCATGCGATGAAGGATGGGTATACGATCGAAGTATTTTTCCAAGTACCATAATAATTGATGTAAGTATGAAGGTTTCTAGAAATTATGAATCTACAAAGGGATTGAAAAGGAGAAATATGTGCGTACCTTAATTGAAATGGGATATCCCAAACCAGGGACTTGCCAGCAACTTCTTAGGCCTATTTAGGAACACATTTGATCACCGCCATGTGATTGACATTTATTCAAAAACTTTTGGTTTACGCTGGTTGCTTAACAGTGACTTGTACAGTCAGTTGTGTTCCCAACTAAAGCTCACACAAACACCGTACTTATAGGGGACAATGTTGGCTAGAGCAATTTTAACTCAGTGCAGACATATGTACTGTGGCGCCGTCTTAGCGGTGTACTAGACAAGTGGTTTGGTTTCAAATGGAGAAGAGGCTAAAAATAAAGTTAGTAGGGAGAATTGCCACTTTCTGGGTGAGATTAGAGAGCTTCTTTAGGAAGATTATACCATTATCTTGTTTTGCCACAGAGAAGGACAAACGACAGATAAAAGCTTAAGGTCTTCAGTGAGGATGTATTTAAGATGATAAATTTTCTCACTGATCATATAGTAAAGTGATTGGGCTGTGAATAAAACCATTTATGGAGCAAATTTGTACATTTTATCGTCAGCAGCTTTCTTGAAAGGGTATTTTGTTGGGAGTGTGGAGGTAATTTGGACCACTTTTGAGACTAATCCTAAGGCGATCTGAACTTTGACTTATAAGGCCTGCTTGAAAAATATTACCACATTAATTTTTCATATGAGTATAGCTCCTAAAAAAGGCGTCACAGGGACAGAAGTCGGTAACAGTCCTACCATGCTTGGTGCTGGAGTCAGAAAAGTTTTGGCATCTAAGGGGTTGTACGCAGGGGCCGAGATTTCTTCTCAACAGTGGGGGGTTTTGACTATCTTTCCAAAAAATTACTGTGTGAAAAACACAGTCAATGGGGGAGTTCTTTGAAAGTGTGGGGGTGGGGGTTGTAACCTCCCCAGTCCCCCTGTTTCTCTGCCCCTGGTTATACGCTTAAGTGTGCATGTATTCTGAAATAATTTATTTCTAAATTTTCAAATTTACCGTGCACTGGGTCCCCGTCGTCATACGATGAAATTTGAACAGATTAGACGTTACCTTTTAGGAGTACTAGGAGTAAATTAGTTTAATACACAAACCTCTCTGCGAAGGTTATCAAGATTGACTTTAAGGTCCTTAGAGTTCAACTTTATTGTCTTTTTTTGCCTTGTCACCTAGCAAAGGACATTACATAGTAAGACAGTATGAAGGCTTGTTAAGTTTAAGTTACTGTTACGTTGTCATACATTCTTAAGACTGGGGATTAAACTTTTACTCAAGTGGGTCACGTATCAACCTGCTAATACTGATGGGTAAACACTTACAAGTTGATCAAAGAAACATTCTTTCCTTGGTAAAAGTTGGCCAACTTGGGAACCTAATTGCACAAAACAGTCCTGCAGGAGACGTACGTGTTAAAGGGATATTCCGGTGGTAAAATACCAGACTTTCGTAAAATCAGGGAGTTGTTCCTTCTATTGGTTTAAATTCCGTTATAACAGGATGTTCCTTTTAGAATCTAAAAATATTCACTCCACCGCAGTGTATTGCATTACGGGAAATCTGTGATGTCACAGGCAGACTACTTGAACATGTTTTATATTTCTTCATAATCTTGACACATGCCACTGAAACATGAAGATACTTTTAAAGTTGTAATCTTTGTCCCTACCAATTTCTAAGTTCGATAAAAAATGAATTTTATTCAAAGTTTCACTGGTGTCAAGTTTCAAGCTCATATTAAGCACTCCACTTTCAACGAACAACAGAGGATTTTGGAAGCAATATGCGGGTAGTACGTAACATTTTGCAACCTGGAAGCAACTGGATATTTGTTTTTGAAAGAATAACATATCTTTAAACAGGAACATCTTGAGTTATGAACAAGCTGTAGGTGTGGGGTTTGAAGGTCATATGATGAAAACTTATTCTCTTTCATTTGAAATCCTCTGAAATTGTCAGTGGAATAGGACAAAATACTAACCAACAGTTTGAAAGTCAACACAAAATGCGAGCTTGCCTTTCTTAATCTGTAAATGAAGATAGTTAGGTGCAATTCTCCCTAAATCTGCCCAACGTTTCCTATATCTGGTGCCAATATGATACTGTTAGCGTTCCTGTCCTTTGTTGTTCTAAAAGTAGCCAAACTATCGTAGTCCTCGTAACTATCTACAAAGTTTCATTTTAAGGAAACTCTTACGGTTATTTTTCATTCTTTTCATCGTTAACCACTGTTAGAATACCATTTTTTTTTTTGCATCATGTTTTCTTTTCACTAGTTTCAGCTGGTCTGCGATAGATCCTACCTCCCGAATGTTGCGCAGTCAATTTACTTCGCCGGGCAAATGCTTGGGATGATCGTGTTCGGACTTGCCTCAGATATGTATGCTTCTGGGTTTTGTTATATTCTTCTTTTAAGTTAAATCACTTTTAGTTATCACAGAGTTTATTTGTATTCCCCTTTTACTGAAATTTCACGGATATTTCAGTGTTCAGTTGTAATTTTACGTAAACTTTAATTAATATCATAGAGTTAACTCTTTGCATTGAAGAGGAAGAGGTAAATCGAGGTAACTTTGAAAGGGGGCGTCTCCTCAAAAGGAGTACAAGATGTGACGAAAAGCAACCCCAACCCCATCAAGGATATAGGTCTAGGGTAAGAAATGAAGACATTACAGGAACAGCACTCCAAAAGAGAACTTTGCCACTGCAGAACCGCGTGTGTCATTAGTGGGCCCTAGTATGATGGAAAGAGTGTCTTAATCCAAGCTAACTTTGTTAACGGTCAGTAAATCCATTAATGGTTGTATTCATCGGACGATCAACCTCACTCGCAAGCGTTATGAAACAGCTGGAGAAGGTTTTACAAAGCCTCCAGCTGTATTTATCCCGGGTAACGTTTTTCCGTTGGACCTACATCGGGTTTTGGTCCAATTGGTTGAATTTAATTCCGGTAAAACTCGATGGTTGGTACGAAGACGAAATGACGTGTCTTCGCAGAAAAACCCTTAATGTCAACAATTTGATGTTGTATGACATTTGAAAATATGGTACGGTGCTAATTTTTACTAAAGTCGGCGATACGTCGGATGGATATTCTTCATCAACGTCGGTTCCACGTCAAACCGATTTATAAAATGGAAAAGTAGTAGACCTCGGTCCGGCGTAGACTCTGACCCTAAAGCGACGTCTTATTTTGTGCATTTAAAATGTAAATGTTTTCAACCACAGTCTGTGTAAGCATTTCCCCTTCCCCATTTGACGCATCTCTGTCTTTCATTTGAGAACATTTTGTTACTTACTTAATATATTAATCAAAACAAGCCCTTCGTTAACTTTATTATCCTAGTATCGATATTTAATTATGCAATATAAATCGAACCGAAAATTCACTTTAAAATAAAAACTATAGGTTCTGGGGCTTCTTGCTTCCTATCGAACTGCTCAATCCCTTAAATATTTCCTTAAGTCAAATTTAGATGCAGATAGCTACGTGTTCATTATTTCTCCCCTGACAAATATGCCTGGCCAGGAGCCAGGAGGCCAGGGTGACTTTGGGGAAAAGGACTCCACTGGATGGTCCACGCATAATTTTTAAATGTATGGTTTCAATTATGGACTTGTATAGGGGATCCATACAAATGTCCCCTAAATTACAAATCAGGTCCGCTACATATTCATTGCATGGTTCCAAAAGGGTTACTGAAGATGAATAACCATTAAAGAGGCAACACTCTAGAAATATATATATATATACATATATATATATATATATATATACATTGTATTTGGACAAAGGCCAAACCATCTTGGCTTCCTAGCTCAGTGGTTAGAGCGTCCGCACTAACAAGCGGGAGGTCCCGATTTCGAATCGCGATGGAGTCAACTTCTTTTCAGCCAGATTTTCCAGCTTCACAGTTTTCACTATATATATCATATATATATATATATTTATACATATATATATATATCATCAATATATATATATATATATATATATATATGTCAACTTGAGATGTTTTCGACTTCGTGCCCGATGTGGCAATGAAGTTCCTGAATGATGGATTGTTTGCTGTGAGTCATTCGCAAAGGGGCATTACGGAAGCCAGGATGGTGCATACTTTTGTTTAGGAAAATAAAATTGTGTGACCCTTATTAAATGGCACTTGGTAGACCTTGATACTGGCCTGGTATGCTTGTCAAATAATTTATAACGAGCCTTTGAGGTACGATACTATTCAGAGGTGGACGGCATCTTTGAAGTTGTCGCTAGTTAAAAGTTAGTTTACTTTTGTTGACCGGCTTAGGTGAAGGGTCTTTCTTTCAGCAATTGGCTGCGGGGGGGGGGGCGCCACCCCGTCACAACGGCCAGACCTGATGATCCTGATAAGATACTTAATTCCGGCTTTACAACAATTACCACAATTTGAATTCATGGTAAACCTTTTAAAAATGAACTCCCAAATTTATTATTTCTTATATCTTTTAACAGATTTGGGCGACGCAAAACAATACTGTTAAGTTATCTTTGTGGAAGTGTGCTTGGAATCGCCTCCAGTTTCTCCCTTAATTTTTGGATGTACGTTATTCTAAGATTTCTTACTTCAGCACTTTTAGCAGGAATTGGGTTAAACTGTTTTGTTTTAGGTAAGCATAATTTCTCTTCCATTAAAAGTCGTTATTCATTACAACCGTGCTATATAAAACTTAAAATTGAACTGCAAGTCAGCGGTTATTTCAGTACTTCTTCCCCGAAAGAAAAAAATATATAAAAAGAAAAATACAAAAGCAGGATTGAAGATGCAGAATTTTCTTCCTAAAACATTCAGTAGAAGCAATGAACTTACTTCGTCAAAAATAAAGTAAACATATACATTTTGAAGAACAAAATTAATTTCTTTAGAAATAGAAATGAAATTTCTTAGAGATCCAACAAATAAGCTAATAGAAAGTTTCCAAAAAGCATACATAGTTTCAAAGGGCGTTTTTAAAATCTCTTAAAATTTGCAAAAATTCTACAGAGCTTCCGTTCAGAATTCCTTATGGTTTGTAACGGTGATGTGGCTTTTCTAACATGTCTACCTATTACTTTGTTGAACTGTTTTATTGTCAAATTTCTAAGATATTTATTTCATCCTTTGACTTTTGTCATCTAAGTATTTTACCTTCCTGTCTCATCTTGGTGCTTTTTGCTCATTTGTCTTATTGGCCCTGTTTTTCCATATTATATGCCTCAAATGAGAGCTTCAAAATGACCTCCTTGGGAATATTATGATTATGTGACATAGTTCTGTGTTGAAAAGGGAAAGATGGGCTATTTTCAAAATTAACCTGCGTTGGAGCTACCTGATGCAACGTTTTGTAAGGTAAATTTGAGCGCAAGGGTTAGTTTTGAACACTGGCGTACGCAGGGGAGGGGGGCCGTTGGGCCATGCCCCCCTCACGGATGCCAATTTTTTGTTTTTAGATCCGAAAAATACGTATTTTTTTAACAGAGATTTTACTTCAGAAGGTAGCATATGTGGCACCAGATTGCACCTAAGGACACCTAATTTTTCAAAAATTTTCAAAG
>WURT03158713.1:0-10781 GCA_009936505.3 Holothuria glaberrima | reverse complement strand
CTCATAAACCGTCTCGACTCCAAATTTAGCAAAATAACGGACTCGGCTTCGCCTCGTCCGTTATTTTGCAATTTGGACTCTCGACGGTTTATTCACCAATAATAGTCCGTCAAATGCGATTTATTCCTTAATTTTATACCGTAATTATCAACTATTTTATAGTATTTTTTGATGAAGGTTGGCCATGATGTAAAGTTTTTGTTGTGGTGGAGACGTGGGGAAGGGATTGTCCTCCGAGTTGGCAATGGGTATTTAGCTTAAGTCAAATTTGGGCATTAGTTTCCTTCCTAAAATTTAAAACAAAAGTATTACAGGGATTGGTAGGTTTGGAATAAAAATAAAAGAAGCTGACAGCTGGATCAAAACAGTCATAAGGGGGCACTGTGACTCCACGCTATACAACTTAATAATGCTTGTGAAAGTAAGTTGAATACACACTTACCCAAATTTACCAACTTCTTCAAAACGGATGTTTTTCAATGAATGTCACTTGTAGTTTGCTTCTTATCACAGGGATAAAATTTGCAAAAAAAAAAAAAAAAATGGGCGTGGCATACTTGTCAAGTTGAATCTATCACAGAACCGTCAGTAAATTTACGAGAATTCTGGCTGATACCCTTTATGTCCTAGATTTTGACATTTTGTTTGGTAATTTTTCACCATTCATTGGCATATTTAATGAGAATTGTGGAAGCAAACGACGGGCTACGAAGGTGATTCTCGAAGGAAGTATTTACTTATTATTAAAAATGTATATAAAGCCTATTGGACAATGGATCGCAATGTTTATCTGCGTGTATTGATGGTGCCAAACAAGAAGTTGTTTAGAAAAGCTAAGTTGCCTTGCTCAACTGCATTCAGTTCTTAGTCGTGATGGATATTTCTTTTCAAAACAATCAAGTTAATATACGGCCGAGATCTTCTGACAAATTAACTTGTCACGTGACCATGAGTTACAATTTTTTTAATTTTAGGCGCTTTCAAACACGCATAATGAATTACTTTCTTGAGAATCCTTGTAAATCTACAGTACCAATCGTTGAAACTATCACCATAAATTTTAAGCTTATGGCATATAAACAGTTAAAACGAGGATGATCTATATACAGCACTCACAAACAGAGAATCCAAACTTTTCTAATGTCTGATTTAAATCTTTACTATAATTGTGCCTATGTTTACCTTTCGTCGAGAACGTTACAGTTCACCGAGTTCATCTTTTGCGCATCCTTGTAGCTGCCATTATCTTTAGAGGTCTCTGACTCAGGACACACACAGTAAGAGTTTCTCATCACTTACACTAGTTGTTCAGTATTTACTTCTGGTAATTAATCATTGAAACGACTGTCATCTAAGACTTTTGCACTGTGCACTAATGGGTCTCAGACGCTCATGGAATTTGTCTTTCACTGTAAATTGAGTAAGGCATTTTTAAGTTAAACATACGTAGATAAGGAATTGACGTAATATGAAAACTCTTACTGCCTCCTCAACTGACAAAGGAAATACAAAAATTAAAGTAAAACGCTTCTCTAAGCCGGCTATGAAAATATCACCCTTGATCACATCTGTCAGATTGTGGCTCTTAATATTAGATTGTCATAAAAACAATATCCGATATGAGGAGTAACTCTTTCTTACTTAAACAACCACGTATAGACCAATGTTGCTCCTTAGCAAGCATATGTGCAGATTGAACTGACAAAACGAGAAACAAAAAGACATATTTCATTTTCCGTTATCACAACAAAATATAAACATATTGACAAATCATTCAAACATCGACAATAAATGTCGATAGTAAATTTTCTTATTAAAGTAAATGAATACGTTAATTGCTACCCATCTGACATAACTCAAAAACCCTTTTTGGGTTGGGAACAAATATCTCCAGGAGGTTGGAAACAATGTGATACAGAAAAAAAAAATAG
The DNA here is from genome assembly GCA_009936505.3 of Holothuria glaberrima. NCBI lineage: Eukaryota > Metazoa > Echinodermata > Holothuroidea > Aspidochirotida > Holothuriidae > Holothuria > Holothuria glaberrima. The sequence continues at coordinate 8,850 of WURT03158713.1, read as the reverse complement.
GAAAAGATAGATGTTGTTTGAATCAAGGATGTAGATCTATCTGGTATGATATTTTTAACATGTGTGACGTATGTGTGATGCATATGGTGTTTTTTCTGCTAGAATAGACGTATTGAACCATTTCTTCTCAAACTATTTCCAATATGGTCTCCACTTGTATTATGAACAGATAACACGTTGATGGCAATCTGGGGAAATGTTCCAAATATAACTTGTGAGAGGTGCTCATCCTTGCACAAGATTCGAATGTACTCCTCATTAAAATAGAGAATATTCTAATGGGCAATATTCCCTATACACGCAATGATCCGAAACCTCCAGGTTATATTATTAATGCTTCACGAAGATAAACTCGCTGCTCGGCCTTTTGGCTAAAATTATGTGTAGTTTCTGTTCTTTCCAGCCATTCAAGAACGGGACTATGCTTGACAAACCTGTAATGTAGAAGTCTGTAAAGAAGTTGGTCAATTAAGTGTTGTGTTCCTGCGGAATACGTGGCTCTTTTGGGGGAGCAGAACTCCTTCGGGAGTAAACGTCTGTATTTCGCACTTCGGCTCTTCGTCAGAGAGTCGAGGGGAATTTGGAAAAAGTACAATATTTTTTGCACCTGTCTTCTAGCCTGCATTTGTATCGATATTTTACAGTGATTTTTTTTATGTCACGTATGCGGAAATGTTAACATATGCAGCAGCCCGTAGCCAGACAATACCGAAGGGGGGGGGGTGGCGAAATGGTATCCAGGGGGTGAAATTTTTTCAGGGGGCAAGTGTGTAAAAATGTATCAAGTCAATGGCAACTTCTAGGTGGGCAAAATGTTTTTTTTTCAGGGGGGAAGCTTCTCCCCTGGCCCCCTTGGCTACGGACCTAATATGCAGTGACGCTATTTCTTGTTCTATTTTTCACCTGCAGTGGTATGTCACGAAGTGTTTCACGCGAAAGCCTTTCTCGGGTCTCGCAACCAACGACACCTGTTTCTGGTAGATACAGAAAACATTGGACTGGAAGGGGTATAATCAAATCGAATCTTTCCCGTCGTCAGTTAGATATAACAAAGAACCTCTTCTATGTGGTCTGTGCCTTCTTAGTGTGCATTACGCCTTACCTCATTCTCCTAATCTTCGACGACACATTTCTCGCCCCTTTTGCCCCCTACGCCGCCTGTTTCCTCGTCACCAACAGCTGCATTAACTGGATTATATACGCTACGAAACATCCTTACTTTAAAGTGGTCATCCGTTGCCTCTTGAAGTGTCAATTCGACGAAATTCCGTAGCCCGTCAATGGAAGACTTGCTCAAGGACCTTGACAGCGTCAGTTGAAGCACGCATCATTGAAATTCTTTAATTTTTGTAGAATAGTACAGTGACACTCAATAATACTGTATTCATCGGTTTGAATTCGATAGTTACCGTACTGAAAGACAGTGCCACCATAAACGTTTTGGGTAGGAATGGGGCGTTTGCAACTTTTAAGCACAAGATAGATGAGAATGGTAACTGGTCTTGCCAACAGTGTGCAACACAGGAGGACTGAGCAGGGAGAGCCAAAAGGCAGAGCAAAGCTGTCGTATAAGCATTCATATCAGGAATCTTGTTAAGGTTTACTTTATTCTCTTCATTAAATTTGAAGATTGTAACTTTTGGTACTACCAAACTGCCAAAACGGGCTCAAATTTACTCTGGTCTACAATGAATAATAGTATACAGATAAGACGAGCCGTAAAGCTGTTCAGCTACACCAGGGTTGACCATTGGCTACTCAGAGTAAGTACTGGGACGGCTGTAGATCAGACAGGCATTTATATATATATATATATATATATATATATATATATGGGTGTACCTAATAACAAGCCTGTGAAAAATCTATAACAGGCATATTTTTCAGTAAGCGTTTTCATACAATTGACCTCAGTGGCCTGGAAGTATGCTTTTATTGGCATTGCTGTGGGACTCTCGACCCTATTCTCGTATCTCGGCTTCTTCATTTTTGACATTTAGGCCTTTATGCGAAAACAGATTATGCAAATTTGCAACTGCAATGCGATGAATCGTGTGAAGGATGTTTGCTGTATATTACGTATTAATGCCATATCCTACTTAGGCCAAAGTTTTATTTGAACAATGTATTTTGCACCTAATTAGCCTATTCTGTTCTAAGTCATCATCTTCGTTATTTCAACGTTTTACAATCTTCGAGGTGGTATTGTTTCATGATGATTAAATATATTTTGATCTAACATTGATAAAACAATGATTCATGTCTATACCTCATTAACGTTAACATTGTGCATTTATTTACAGTTATAATTTTGCCCTCCTGCCATACGATAGCTATGACTTTACTTAAAGATATCGATAAGTTAGCCAAACTTAACCTTTTATGTTTCGAAGGAGCTAAAACAGAACAGGAAAGGTGATCACGTTCTCGAAAGTCTAAATTTGTTTCTGGACGAGGCTTCCCTTTACCCAACAATACCCAGTCTACCTTAGGTTGCTTAGTTAGTAAGATGAGGTTTTACGGCTCAGTTTCTAACCAATTGGTTTAAGTCGGGCCGGCCACGGCCTTTTTTCCCAGTTGTGGCTCACTGGCTTGTTTTACCTACTCCGTTGCTTATGCTGAGCACCAAGCACAATGGCAGTAGGTTCCATTTTTAAAGTATTTGGTATGACCCGGCTAGGATTCGAACCCCCGACCTTCCGGCTGCAAGTCGGATGTTCTAACCACTTGACCACGCAGTCTACCCTAGGCTACGCAACTAGCATATCACAAAACGAAATAAACCTTTATTTGTTTATGATTATTATTTTTTAAATAAAGAGTGGCACGGAAAGGTTGTGGTGTCTATGTGTCGACAATGCCAGGATGATAACTAAGTAGAGGTTTTTTACCTGTTTCTCTGCATACTTCAGCCCCCTTCCTCCAGACGCGGGTGGTAATCGGGGAAACTGGGTAATGACCACTGCCTACTTGCTCGAATGCCATCCTTAGCAAAGGTTGAAAAGATGGTTTAGAGTAGTGGTTCTCAAACTTTTTGAGGGTGAGGGTTCAATGGAGAGGCTGGAAAGACGTCGAGGGTCGCAGGGAAGGATTCCTAACTTAGAGTAGAATCATTGGAATGTACCAAATTCATACTTAAGAGGTCCCCAAGCTGTATCTATGGCAAACAGACAGAGGTACGAAGTTTTCATAGGGTACGGTTCCTAAAAGGGGGTGCACGTTTGAAGCAGCCAACAGAAGCATCCCGACCTCAGCCTCACCATGGTTGGGGCTAAGTTCAGGAAATTTGTTTTTTAGGATCTCTAGTTTGCAGGAAATCACTTTTTTACTACAAATATGCCCCTTCAATCAGGGGTGGCCCCAACGCGAAATGTAGGCAAGCGAAGCGCGACGAAAATTTTGGGATTACTACTGGAGAAATTAACAAGAAATAGTGGTTTTCATTGGGCAATAAATGATGCCTTACTCAGAGCAAAATCAATGAATTTGTTGCTGCAGCTAGTTGTCGATGGGGGATTGCATATGTCATCGTATTCGTTACGGCTTCCCGACAAAAATGAGTTTCCCGACAAGAGAGGTAAAGGCCCCTGCACCTTCCCCACCTGGCGCCACCCGACTTCAATTCTGCCTCTAACATGCATAAGTCACCAGTATGGTCACTTCGATATTTATCATACAAAGTAGGTTGCTAACGAAAACCGCTCTCTGAAACGGGTGAAGTCACAACAGTTCTACACTTCTCCTTTGTTTGTGGCCAGTATGTGAAGAAGCCCTTGATCAGTCATTCTCAAAGGCGGTCAGACAGAGAAGTGGACTCTGCCGAGTTCGACGGCCGCATATCGAAAAGGCTAAAAAGCTTTGATTGAATGATTTGTCACTACAAATGTAACCGATCCTCGATGTCTTGGTAAGATATGTCGACTGACCAAGGAATGTACCGCACAGCCTGTTACGTAGCACTTTAAGAGATCAAACTCGAAATGAGTCAAGTTCTGTCTTTATATTACATAATTTAATTTCCTAGTTTGCTACTTATTGTTCTTGTCGAATGTATTTTTTCTTATAACATAACATCAATGTAGGGGGCACACTGGGGGCGCACCGACAGGGGTCGGGGCTGCGTTTGAGAATCATTGGTTTAGAGAAGCCTTCAGGGGTCCAGAGCCCCGTAAGACCTATACTACACCCCTAGAAGATGTATTCGGCAAAGTTTACAGCTAGATATGACTACGACACCTTACAAAGTAGTAGGTACAGCCTCATTTCACTCGACGGCATGTTTTGTTTACCCAGGGAGTTAGTGGCGCACTTGAAGAGGTTGAACGAGTTTTACAGGCTACAACTTTGTTCATACAGACGCGGGCGTTCACGATACTGTATACATGCCCTTTAGCATTTCTGCCCGACCTCAATTGATTGTTTACTAAGTGTGTACGCATGACCATCTGCCCCTCCCTTATTCCCCAGCATTCTTGCCTACATAGCAGGCTGTACGGCGTGTTCCTTGTTCAGTCATATCCCTTTGGGAAGCAGAGAAGCGGAGCAAACGGAGTCCGCTCCGCGTAGTACCAGCATCCCGGCTTTACGGCGTTGAAAATGGAAACATGACGTAGTTGATATGGTTCTACAATGGAGACATGCAGATGGCGTCACTGATAGATTTGGCTTCCCTTTGAAAAAACAGTCACGACCTGCATGCATATCGACGCGCGCTATCGTAGGCAGGTAGTCATGCATATGAGAATTATCGTAGTGCCGTCCAACGTGGTTTTTTGGCAAAAGATGACATAGCTATACTTACCATTTTAAGGATTTAGACTTTAATGTTAAAGAACATGTTTACAATCTATTGGGAAAAACAACAAAAACACAGTACCCCCTTTAAGAAGTTTAAAGTTAGTTACCACAGTTAGTTAGATGGGGTGTTACGCCTCAACTTAATATAACCTCTTGGTTTAATTCAGCGGAACCAACTGCCTTTTTTCCAGTTGTGGGGCACTGGATTGTTTTCCCTTACTCCATTGCTTATGCGGAGCATCACGCACGAAAGAGTACAACTTATAGTGTTGGCTGGAGCTACAGTTATCTAAGTTGTTCGTGAAAGTCTCCAAATGGTGTTCTTTGCGGAAGGAATGTCTTTCGCACTGTCGTAAGCAACATTTCATGTAAAATACGGCCATTTTTTCGCAGGCTACAAGAAAGAAACTGGGACTTGAAACTACAATGAGTAAAATTTATGTTCGAGATAAAATACGATATTCTACGACTATTTGTGAAGTGCAAAATGACACTGTTTAACTATTGACACAGTAACTCGAGTTATAATTGCTCTTTGTTTAAATTTCTTTGAGTTATAAGCACTTTGCTTTTTCGCAACTGTTGCAAGGAACATAACATAAGCGTACATAAGAGTACCAGACGGGACGAACACTCACCACTTAAAACACGAGCAAAGATCAAATTTAAGGCCTACACGCATAAATCTTTAACCAGTATATTTGCGTGGTTGCGCATGCTCAGCGCTGATCTTCAAGTTAAGAAGGTACTCATCCAGGTAGGCTGGGGCTGGATAGTAGTGTTGGGGCGAGGGTGCGAGAGTTCTCACTGACGGACACCTCCCCCTATGGAGGAGAAATTAGCCAATGATGCTCCACTATACAAAGGTAAAGTAACAATTTGTATCATGTTCAATTTCCTTTCAATATGACTGGTAGCAGGCGCGGATCCAGGATTTTGAGAAAGGGGGCGCACACACAGGGGTGGCGCCAGGAAGCTCGACAGGGGGCTGGGCCTGATCCAGGATTTCGAGGACCTTTCTTTTTTTTTCGCTTTTCTTGCACTTCAGTTCTAGCATACTTGCACTATCCGAATTTTCGAGGACCTTTTTTTCTTTTTTTTGCTTATTTGCAAATTCGTTGATAAAAAATCGTTGGTCATCGAAAAAGGGGGGGGCATGCGCCGGGTGCCCCCTGTATCCGCGCCTGGGTAGGCTTGTAGGTTTACAACTAGTTTTCTTAGCACTGATAGGTATTTTGTTGATGTTTACGAGCATGAAAGACTACTAAATCTTTATAGTCACAAAAAGGCTACCGTATTTTCTGGGGCGCCTGGAGTACACATTTCACTGAGTTAATGGCATGCCTTCTAAAGGCCTGTATACACGAGCAACATTTGTAAAACATTCTCAAAACACTTCACTTGCAACAATCCCAAAACACGCTTGTTTTCGGTTTGTTGTACAGTGTAGACAGGGTAACAACAATTTGAAAACATTTTGAAAATATTTTGAAAATGTTTTGAAAACAATTGACAAGGCATTTCTTCTGCAACATTTTCAAAACATTTTCAAAACACCATGCTGTATGCCCTGTCTACACTGTGCAACAAACCGAAAACAAGAATGTTTTCGATTTATTGCCAGTGGATGTTTTGGAAATGTTTTGGGAATGTTTTGTAAATGTTGCCCGTGTATACAGGCCTTAAATTTCAAACTGACAAAAGTTCTTGCAAGTACGCACTTACATACATAAACACATGCATGCGTTCATTTCTGTTCAACAGACATCTTTTATTTATGAAAACAAGACGATTTTGCCTCAAGTTTACTAACACAAATATGTTGTTTTCCGGTGCGCCTCTCCGGCATCTTTTGCCAACTTCGTGGCAACCAAACGAACACAGACAAGAAGCGACATGTGTATTCTTGTAATGATACGTATACAGGCCTGTACGGGTGGCGGGGGGGGGAGGTGGCAGACCCTCCCCGGCAATATCCATGGTTCCCTCCGAACATTAAAGGAGTAGTATGGTGGGACTTCTGTAGTTTTGATGATGCTCCATACAGCTTAAAACAGCCTTTCAAAAACTATCCTAGGTAGTCTGTCATGTTATGTACGTAATGTTTACTACGATCTTTTGTAAATAAATACAGCCATAAGCTACAGGCAATATCCGCTACTACATGGACATAGAGACCTGGAGATGTCGGAATATGCTATAAACTGAAACGCTTAATCCATCCAGGAAAATGAGACAGTCAAAATAATAAATTATGCACCCTAACAAGGTTTAGTTTAAGGTTTCAAAACCATGGCAGGAAACTTCTTTGGGCTCACTGAGGGCTGTATTCCATTGTAACCTTGGATAAATACCAGTGATATTCGCCTTCCATTTTCGACGAGTGCTAGGAGGGTCACGAACCAGGGGTTTTCTTGTCACTCCAGTCCCTCTCCCGGCACCGCGATTAAACGCACACCTTTGGACGGAATGAGTATATCCCCATTCCTAAGCCACTTTTCCAAAGGCTAATAGGGGTAGACAATCCGTGCCCTACATCACTGCACTCCACAGCTGAAGTTTGACTCGTACAAATTTCTAATCTGGACAACCAAAAACCACATCACTGAGAAGAGCGAACTGCCAACAAGCAATGTTTTCAGCGACAAAAAAATTTCCAGGTGATTTCACCGGGTTTGATCGGAGGAGGCTGGGAGTGGGGTAAGGGTGGGTGGGGTGGGGTGGGGCTCTCAAATACAAAGCAGGACCTTCAACTGTCAAGCCACAATCGATCACTATAAATTTTGTTGTTTCATTATTTCAAATACATTTGCCAATGAGTCATAAAACATCTTGGTTTTTAGATTGTTTTCCTAGAATAATACTTTTCAATTAAATAAATTTCGAACATAATTATGTTTGAAAACGACAAAATCGATGGCACCATGTTGTATCTCAGCCCTTTTTTTTAAATAAATGGGCAACATCTTTACATCAAAATGGGAGTTCGTTACTTTACAAACAGGATTGTCAGATGTCTCACCACAGTTTTGATCAAATACAAGGCCTATTTAATGTTTATTTTGAAACAACCGATACTGCAGCCTCGTGCAAAATTCAAACTTTTGGGGCAAAATTGACGGTCTCCTTTCCCGAATTATTGCTCCGTGCTCCCATGCACTTTTCTTCTCTATTAAAGCTAGTTGAAAACTGGCTGATCAGACCCACCTGGCGCTTTGAATACAATACTTGTCTCATTTAAAAACAATGGTCACATTTCCCAGCGCGTATATGACCTTTAAAAAAATTGAGACAACCGACTTTCACGATCACCATTGACTTAAGTGATACAACAGAATGAAAGTTTTCCCAGTTACCATTTTTGAGGGAGGGCGGGAGGGCGGGCGGAAGGGGAGGGGAAGAGGAAGGGGAATAGGGAGGGGAGGGAGGGAATGAAGTGGTAATTTCCAACCCATAAGATTTGGTAAAATAAAACATGTTTAGAAGCCCCTTACAAGGCCTCAGGAGTGCCGTTCCTGGGATGAAAAGGACCAAAATGTTCTAGGTAAGCTACACGTAATCTGATGGTAACCCTCCGCTTGGATACTGTTAGCCTACACATTAATGATACACTTTTCATAAAATCAAACCACCCATTGAAAAAGCTGCATATATACCTGCGTATACGTATACACGTTACACTCTAAGGCGTAATATTTGTTCAAGGGCACAATTGACGACATTCGGCGTTCTTAATGGTTACAAAAAAGCTATTTCGCGCCGACTTAAGGGCACCCCTCCTACCAGATTTAGTCGTGATAAATGATTTATTCTCCATTCAATGCACGTTATCCCAGGAGTGACTCCAGGTTAGACAAGGGGCCATAGACTCCCGGACAGGCGTAAGTTCCAATGTCATGGTTGTCTAAGTAGCATACTGCATGGACGGCATATTCCTTGTCCTGTCATATTTGTCATATTTTTAGTATGCGAACCTTTAAAAGGGGCTGAGCAAACACAGTCCGCTCAGCTGACCGCGTGTTTGTTCTAGTGGTTAGAGCATCCGCCTCTCAC
>WURT03158680.1:0-10781 GCA_009936505.3 Holothuria glaberrima | reverse complement strand
ATACCTTATCTGTTTCTACATTTTCGAACTCGCTGAGTTTGATTCTCCATATTTTATTAATTTAAAGGGCCATTTGCTTTCAGCGGCGGTGCCAAGGGGGGGCTTTAGCCCCCCCAAAAAAGTGGTCAGCCCCCATTAGCCCCCCCAACTGAAATGAGCAAATTGAAAATTTAAAACACTCATTAAATCAATTTTATTAAGTGGAATTTTTAATGGCCCTAAAAATTTGTCAGCCATCAGCGCTAGCCCTACCATTAACCCCATCCCCATCTGAAATGAGGAAAATATATGTGTATTTTTACGGCGTTATGCAAGCTCAACTGTTTTCATTATATATGACCCATGCCTTAAATCACCTGTAACCAGTTGTAGAAAAGTCACACATTACAGATAGGCTACGCAATGCAACGAATCGGGGTGTGGCCAGGCGACAATATTATTCCCACGCCTGTTGTAGCACTCGTCAATATACAAGCTGGAGTTTTACACTCCATAGCCCCAACAAAAAATCCTGGCAGTGCTCCCGCAAGGGCGGTGCCCCTGGACCCCACCAAGAGCCCTAGGCCGGCCCCTTTGACCAGGGGTGGCGCCAGGGGGCTACAGCCCCCCCGTCGGGGAAGTCTAGCCTCCCGTCGGGGCAGAAAAATGGGTGTCGTCGGGGAGCAGGAACCCCGATTTTTTTGTTTTGGAGAAAAAGCAAAAAAAAAGGTCACTGAAAATTCTGATAGCACTAGCAGGTTCGGGTCTCCAAGAACTGATGTACAAAAAACAAAAAAAAAAGGTCATCAAAAATTCGGGCCCAGCCCGGTGCCACCCCTGCCTTTGACTCCACGCCCGGGCCTTGGGCTACGCCCTTCAGATTGCCGCTAACGTTGGAAATTATAGTACTATGAGCCACCCTAAAAATTTGCTCGCCGCCGCTGTTTGCTTTCCCCTTCGTGTTGCCTGTTGTTCAACAATAAATAATACCAATTTTTATTTCGCTTTTTGAATATGAAAATAGGCTAGTGAAAATAGCTCGCGAACTACCCAGAATTCTGGATCCCTAGTCCGGCTGGCAAGTGGAAAAAAGTTAAGGGAAACCCTATCAACTCTTTAAATCCAAAGTGCCATGTATCCAAAGTGCCATCTGAAAGGTACCCAAATTGTGTGCAAAGATATACAACTGTATTAATACCCATCACAATGGTTAAAGAACCTCTCATGAAAGAAATCATGAGAACCTTTGCAGTACAGCACCAGCTATCACTCCTCATATAATGCAGTGTAGTGCTTACAAGGTATAAGCATTGCACACTGAAAATCACTTTCTTGAATTCTTCGTAATTTTACTTTCCAGTCTCACCAGGTTAATCTCCAAGAAGCTTTACTTTGCAAAAACATTACACATTTCAAGCGATATGGGTGATGCATCATTTGAGACTGAACAAATTATCATGAAACAGTGGTTTTCTATTACTACAAATTAATTTAAGGAAGTTTTGAAACCTAAAATTCACAATTGGTGGCTGCATCTAATTATGTCCCTTAAATGTAAAATATTTCGGAGGGTTCTTCAAGGAGTTTTTAAAATTCGACACAGCAGAATATGGCCTTAAACAATTACAGTGACCTATTTAAATTTCCTCACGATCCCTCCCCAGCCTCATCGAGGCTTTGTACATTTGACGCCCGTAGCTTCAAACTTTAGGCTACTCCCATAAAATATCCTCTACATGGGCGGCGATCCGTCTTTGAAAGTGTGTGTGTGTGTGGGGGGGGGGGATCCTGTCAGTGACACTATGTAAGCGGAGCGCCACCATAGGTTGGCGCGGACCGTACAAAGAAACCTTTAGTCACAAATACCCCCCCATCACCGGAAATGGCCCTTTCCAGGCTTTGAAACGTGACACTATGACAGCAAGTTTTTCCTTAAAACTAGGCATATTGTAAAAAAAGTCTAGAAAAAGGTTAAGTGTTCTGATTTCCGGATCTAGTCAGTGGTATACTATCTAAGCGGATCGCCAACATAAGTTGGCGCGGAGCGTAGAGAGTTTTGGCCAAGAATACCCCCAGATCACTGGAAATTGCCCTTTTCAGGCTTTGCAACGTGATAATAGGACAACTGTCAGAAATATTTCCTTAAAAAGGCTTACTGTAAAAGTCTAGAAAAAGGTAAAGTGTTCTGATTTCCGGAAATAGTCAGTGGCACCACCAAAGCGAAGCGACGCGATCAGTTGGCGCTGAGCGTAGAAAATTTTGCCAAAATACCCCCAGATCACTGGAAATGGCCCTTTTTAGATTTTGCAAGGTAATACTATGACAACTGTCAGAAATATTTCCTAAAAAAATAGATAGGCCTATTTTAAAAAGTCTAGAAAAAGGTAAAGTTGTCTGATTTCCAGATCTGCCTGGTTGATTTCATGGGGGGAGATATAGTGTACAGTATCCCCCATCCAATTTTATGAGGGGGATATATCCCCCCATCACCCAGGATCACCGCCCGTGCTCCTCCATGTACACTTGGAATACTCTCGTATCCGCCTCTGAAGCTGAACAACCAAACAGAAACCATCAGAGAAAGCACAGAGGGTCTCTGTGTTATCTCTTGATGGTCTAGATGCGTTCAGAAATGCATTCTCAATACATTGTGTGGTACTTGGTAGTTGTGTAATTTTGATACAGCCATAGATAGATGTTTTCAGAATATGAACGGAGGTTACAATAGCCCCAACGGTTTAGATGATTTTACTCTCAGGGAACACAGATTTTCAAATGAAACCCCTAAATTTTCCAATATTTTACTGTAAAATTCCGATTGTTTCAAATTTTCCTCAACCGAAACCTCAGTTTTTTTTTCAAATTTTCTATAAAAAAATCCAAAATGAGGGGGTAGGGTGATCGCTGTACACGTGAGCCGAAAACGGACTACCACCAATGTTGAGCAGCGTATCGTCAGTAGGTGTGCTATTTACTTTTATCCCATGTTCTACTGTAAAATATTCGCACTGTTTTAATGTATGGCTGGATTGAGAACCTGAATGGGCATGGAAATGAGTTTCATCCTTTAACTCATGTAACTGCTTGAACCACCAATGCCATGAACCAGCTTTTCAAGTGTAAATAGTATCCTCTTAGTTATGGGTACGTTACATTTCATAAAAGTCTATTAAAATGTTACAAGGGACAGAGGGTGGATACAGGGAATTTATACCCTATGAGATCAAACGGCGTCCTTCTTAGCTTTACTGTCTATGTACACGGGTTCTCCAAAATGATAAACTTGAATACCCCGCATCAACGTTATCGAACAGTACTCTCCTCTTACATTGCATCATTTTTCACTTCAAGAAAGCCACTCCTTACTAAAGGTGCTCTTTAAAACTGGCTTTACTATTTTAAAAATTAAGAATTACTCCTGATGAAGCAATGTTAAACTTACCATGTGTTTATTAACCCCCAAGAGCAAAGTGGACTTTTGCGGCATTGATGGTTAGGTGATATTAGATGGAAATCCATCGAAAACTCTAATTTATGCTTATCTAATTAGTTTGACCTCAGAGTGGAGACTAATTCCTTTAATTTGGGATTATTGATCTTAAGGGCATTGCGGATTCCTATGTCCAATATCTAGGCAACCTCATTCATACCTACAGCGATCCCAACAAAAAGAATTAGTTGGAAAATGCTTTAAGGTCTAACTAGTTGCAGACAGTCAAGTACAAAACACTGTTGTGACATTCAGAACGACAGTTTATTGCCATGAAACCTAGTGATGCTGTCAATAAACTAAAGCTCATGATTTATGCAAAAGAGTAAAAGAAGTATAAGACTAAAATTTACTGTAGGTTTTTGATTAATTTTCACATTCGCTAGTATGATTTAAAAGGCACACCCACATTGAGCAAGGTATTGGGAACTAGCCAAGTATGAAGTAAATAGCGTCGAAACGCGTCGAAACCCTCAAATTAATTAAGACCTTAAGCGACTGGCAATGCTAAGGCAAGGGCAAATTTCCCTATCTGCTCATCGAGATGTAGCAGACGACGCGTGTCCAAATTGTACTTAGTTCTTAACACCTCTTAAGCCTATTGAATCATCAAGAACAACACACAAAAGAGATTATTATCGGCAACTAGTCTGCTAGTAGGGTTCAAATAAAGAGTTTCGACAGATCTCAAATAATATCACCTTCATGGTTAGACGATGTACACGTTATGACATCACATACACCAAACCAGACCGCCCAATAATTAATGGAAATAATACACTATGTACTCCTAAAAATAATTTTACTGAGTATTTGTAGAGTTTGCTTCACCTAAAGAGCAGATATACGTCAAACAGTAGATTTTGGCAGCCATGTTGGCCTTTAATCATTTCAGAAAAAATGATCAATAGTTATGAACTGGCACCCACCGGATTTGGAATCAGCACCAAAAACTTGACCAGAAATCGTTGAAAAACATTACATATGTCAAATTGCAAGGTTATGTAGCTTGTAGCCTAAAATGTTTATTGTTAATTTTTAAAGATCGATGGTAGATAAAAATCTATTGCGTTACTGTTTCGGACCAAAATTTTCTTGTTATGTGTTTGATATTGCATGACTTACATATATACCAAAAACTACAATCTGTCACATACAGCAGTCATTCTACACGACAAACCTGTTCATCCCCTTTCAAAGATTGTGATGATTGTCTCAAAGGTGTGTGTAAATATAGTGGTATAGACCACATTTCATATTTGTCACCACATTAACTTTACAGTGTAAGTAAATTTACCTTAAAGCTTAAACACTGTGTATGTGTACAGACCTTGTCACTATATTAGTAAAGGCAAAGAGGCGTTGTATGATAGTTATAAATTCTTTAATGTCAGAAAATAGCGTGATTTAAAGTTTGTATTTTGCCCATCATACATGTGACCAGCTTCGATATTGTTTTTTTTTCCATTTCTCTCTGACGTAAAGATTTCTTCATTTCATGAGTTACACTGTTAATTTTGTGTTTTTTGACGTGTTTTATGAAGCAATAACCAATTACCTTGCTACTAGAATATGGATAGTTTATGCCACAAAATCCAGCAAAGGCGCCCCCTCAGTCCCACGTTTTATGATCTCAGATCAAACTGTCAATTGACTGTAATCCTTATAACATCATTAACCCATTCAGGATGGTTTTTATTGTCTAAAGTTCCAGGGCGTCACGTTCGAAATTCTGGTATAGTGTTAAGTATAATGGATCATTGCTTGAACTATACTATTGACATATGACACCTCACTGGCGGAATTAGATCAAAAGAGTGAGGAACATTTTTATCAATACTCTTCGCATAACATCAAGAAGAAAACAGTTTGAGTCATTCTACGGAATAACGAAAAGGTATAAGAATGTCTGGAATTGTGTTTTTTTTATCGTTTTTATCACTTTACTTTGAAATTTAGTCATATGCAGCGGGCAGAAAACAAGCAGCCGTAAGCATTATAGTGCAATGTATTATTACAGATTAATTTTGTCCCCTCTAGGCACAAAAATATGTTTTCTTGTATGGCTGCAACTGTATCATATCAGCTTGAGAGCCGTCAAATATGTATCATGTCTTCATTTTCTTTTTCTTTTTTTTTTTCATTACAAGAATGAGATCTCTCTCCTGACTGAATCAATTTACAAGGGTAAAATTACTCTCCATGTTATCGAGGGATAAACCAATTACCAAGATAGCTATACAGAAAACGGTTGTATTTGTTAACCTTGTATTGTAAGCGTTAACATTTACATTAGGAAGAGCTGCATATTTTCTATAGTTTTATTGTTGTATAAGATCCTGTTTAACAAGCCCGTGTTGACTAATTTGAGCCATGTAACACAAAATCTTGATATTTTTGTGTAGTTTTGATGTTACATTTTTTCTTTAAACAGCTTGTAACTCAACTGAATGATTTTTGGATTGGAATGAAATAGATGCCAATGTAACCTTCACAAACTTAGAGAACGGTACTTGTCATTCAAAGTGGTCATATCTGACCGACTTTAACTGTCCAATTCATTACCAGATGCAAGGTGCACAGACGTCATTTTGTGATCCTGCAGAATACACATGGAAACAAGGTTTGTAGCATTTACTTCTCTCCAACGTCCATCTTCTGAACGCTCTATCACTGTAATTTCGAAGGAACGTATTTTCAAATTACGTAAGTAGTGACCTTTGGCTAAGTTTTGATGTATTTATTGTTTAATAATATGTGAAACTATTTCAACTAATCTTTCCCTTACTGCATCAGGCTCGTAACCAGACAATTTTTTGCCGTGGAAATACCTTTAAAGTGTGTTTACTTATTTTTCTAGGACGGCGAGATATGCTTAAATGCATTAACTTTATAGGAAGCAGTCCTACATCCCACTTCCTTAGCTAGTGGCCTGGATTCTTGAAGCAGGCGCGTAATCTTAAAGGAGGGTACGGCTAAGAAGATGAGAGGGTATACCTTCTGTCAAAACTTCACAAACGGGTTGCCGTTTCAAAAAATTGGTTTAAAAAACAAGGTTAATTTTTACATGGTTTAATGCTATCCTTTTTCACAGCACCTTGCTCTGTTCCAGCCGAGTTGTAGGCCAGTGTGACCATCGCTGGTTCCAGATCTAGCCTCGAAACAAGCATATACGTGCATGGTGAAAAAATAACCTTTTCTTGTCAAATAAGAACATTAATTCCATTTTCAACAACGTCATGCATGCAACGATGGAAATTGGGAAAACGGAATGATCCCTAAGTGCATGGGTAAGTTCTACGAGCATTCTAGCTCAACTGCTCGTTAGACCTGAAATGAAGGGATGTTCATACAAAAAATGACTGAAAAAATAACAAAAGACAAAAGATATTATATTTAATCTTTTTGGATATTAGAAAGAATCTGACAAGCAGGCATTCAAATGTAATATGCAAACATTCTGTAAAGAAATAAATTTTTAGCCTTTGCTCAATCACTTTAAATTAATCAAAAGATACTTAGGTATTTAGTTCAGGGCTAGTTAACTAAGGTACCTGCAATGTGGATAACTTAGAAATAGTGACCGAATTTAGGATACAAATAAAATTAAGTAAACCTTACTACGTCTTTTCCTTTGTGAAGTAAAACGACGCTTTATTATATCGCAAATCTCCCAAAAATTCGCCCGTGTTGTCATTCAAACTACAAGTTATCGATGATCTTTTAGTCCCATATGAAGGAGACATTGACGTAGGTAAACACCGTTGCTTGAATTAGGGGCTGAACCTGATATTTGTAAAATACCTATAATGATCTAAGTAAACACATAGTAACAGCACGTATTGTATTTCCCGAAATATTGAACCTTCAACACAATTTAAATTTACTTTGAGACAATATTTGATCTCAACCCGTCAAAGCTGGATGCGATTTACCACCAAACACGAAGTCAACACATACGAACGTGCCTTCTGTCAGCCATGGTTATGTTGTTATCTTTGAGAGTCAAGACAGGTTTCAGTCTTCCTCTAGCACACCCTCTCCTGTTATTGCTACATGTGACAATGGGAAATTTAGTAAGTCACTTATCAGCACCAAAATTTGTAAGATAAAGTTTTTTTTTATATGCTTAATATATACAAATCTTATTTACCGACGTGATAAGTCATACTACTTTAAGTTATAAAAAGGATAAAACAAAATTATGCAACGACTTGCCATGATGTAGAGGTTGACAATGTGACGTTATAAAGATTCCGGTTTTATTTTACTGCCATTGTGGACTTAGAATTTACTGCACGTATTGCAAGTACTCTGTGAACATACAGTACCGGTCAAAGCGTAAAATATATTGTTCCTTTCCAAATTAGTTTTTAAATGAACTGCTAGGAACAACCCATCGCATGTAAAGTGAGCACTCCGCAACTTGGTGCATGGACTCCAAAACTAATTTTCTTCTGAAGATTTTCAGAAACCAATTAGCTCTACGTTTTATATTTGTTGAAAATCGATAAGGAAACCTTGAACCAAAGGTTTCGCCGTCATCAAGGATATATTCTGTAAAAGGAAGTACTAACCGAATCTCACCTATGCTTTTGCACCCAGGTCACATGCTGTGCACGGTAAGTGTGAGTCCAAAATGGCAGCTTTTGTAGTTGTCACATGTATTTGTGACATCAGTGGAGAACCTCTAGAGTTAGTAAGCATTCATAACTATGTATTGCACATTAGGCCTGTAGCCAGCCAAGCTGGTCGGGAAGGATGGTGGGGCTCAAGATGATTGTATTTAAATTAAGTTGCCGAGGAGGTGCTCTTCCACAGCCTTGCGAGGGGTAGGTGCAGTGCGTGTGGCCCTGAGAGATCTCAGAGTTTTTACAAAACTTTTGACTTTAGAATGACCATTGTCTCATACCCCATGCTTCTTTTAAACATCTCGTGCCCCTTTAAACTTTGTTTCTCCCTTGTTTAAGTTATTTTCTTTTTCCCACTAAACCCAGCTTGGTTCTTCTTTTTATTCTGGTCCTTGACACTCAACATTTAAATATTCCACTCCCTGCCTACACAAGCGTTGCTTATGCCAGAGTGTAGGTAATTTTACGTATCCTAATTGACAAAGGTTTGGTTTGATTTAAGGCTTATTTAATTGAGATGTAAAGCTATTTTATTAGGCAATGATATAAAGAAGAAGGCTGTTTGATTTCCTGGATTTTATTGAATATCGTTCACTTTCTTGAGAAAAGAATTAACATTTCGTATTTTAAGAGACATGTAAGGCAACACTGGGACGAGAACCGTTTTGACTTACGAAGTTCCATCATAGAAATAATTAACTGTAAAAACCTGCATCTACACCTCCGCCAATTCTACGAAACAATAACCAACAATATCACAACTAAAACAGACAGCATTTGAATAAATCTTATACTGGTTTCTCAGATTAGATGAAACGACTCAGCAAATACAACCTACCTCCTCGTCTCCTCCAATATCCATGGCAACTGTAACAGGTTTTTCATTTTCGTCTGCAGCGTCGTGAAGACTCTCAATACCAAAAGAGCATCCACTGTATTACCCACAGTATCATTTTGACACAGTCATCGGTATGGTCAACTAACATACGGACAACAGAGGACACCACTTCTATCTTACTAGACTTGCCCCAAGTCTCTCTTCCACCTCTCATTCTTTGTCTGTTCCTTCTCTCACGGTGACTCCATCACATTGTACCGCAATACACCAATCTCAGCCTACTTCCTACTTTCCCTTTCAACACGCGCTAGCGCTAGGCGATAGCACTTGTTTCAAATGGTTCTTGTCCTCCCACACGCACGTAACATACTGTTACCGGAGCGGGCTGTTCAATCGAACGGCTTGCCGTGAGAGATTTGCATCTTTTGGTCCTGTTAAGTTTATTTATCCAAAAATAAGGATGAATACGTTTAAAGATAATTAACCGTTATCATCCAATCAGCTGGAGTATTGTATGACATTTGCTGGATATTCATAGATAAATACTCATATCCCTTGCTAGGAACCTTGCAGTTCACTTTTGCACGTTGAGTTGTTTACATTTTGGAAACTCTTCATTGGCTATAGAATGGTGAATATTCTTATTAGAATACAGTTGGCTAAAATGTGACGCCCACCAAGTCCAAAAGATACAAGTCTCTCGCGGGAACCCGCTCGTAGTGTGTTGGTCGATATATGTAGCAGTGCATAACGACAATACAATGATACAGTGCAGAAAGCGGGGAGTGTGAGAAATTGTTGCGGGCAAATTTCCTGCGTGTTGTGCGTGTTGTTCGATATGGGTAGCACAGTGATTCGGTGTAGAAAGCGGGGATGTGAGAAATTGTTGTGCTTGCAGCGGTTCAGTCGGAGAGGCCTGAGAGGGTGTCATTATGAGAATCGGAACAGTGAAAGAGTAGAGAACCTTAGGAATCCTTTCAGCTGGGAAAGAGCATCACGAGAGATTTGGGGCAAGTATACTATCTTACCTACAGAAACCTCAACATCGTCCTCGATATCCCCAACTGTAGTAAGCACAACAGAGGATGGCGTTCGTACAGTGTTCTCTTTACCTTTAACAGAGATAACTTCTTTCATCACAACCGAGGATTACACTATTATATACTATCGTAATAACAAAAGACCGTGGCTCTTCTATAAGAACAAAAGTCTCGTCGACACAATCGTCAACATTGTTAAACACCCTAAGAACAACAAGAGACGACAGCTCCATTGCACCTACCGTATCTTCCACCTTTTTCGACGTCGCCAAATACCGTTACAACAACTGGAGAGGACAACACAGACGGATCTACTGTTTCTTTGTCATCTCCATCAACATCTTCACTTACTTCCATTATAACAACAGACAATGACACTGACTTTTGCTTCCACCGCATTTTCTGTCCCATCTTCAACATCGTTAGCTACCGTGAAAACAACCGAGGGAGATACCACAGACGAATCTACCGTTCCATCAACATTAGTAATCACCTTTGTAACAACAGACGATGAGACATACATTCAGTGGCGTAGCCAGCGGGGGGGGGGGCAGGGGCGGGAGCCCCAGTTGAAACTCTCGACCCCCACTTGCCCCCAGAAAAGGAATTACAGACGGAGAAAAAATATTTTAATACACGCCAAATATATATGTCTACAGGCTACATGATAATGTCCATTGCGATTTAGTCAGTCCTAGAAATATACTGTACGACTAGAATCCGATTATGAGCAAGTTCACACAGGACTCTTATCTGCTGAGTACGTCCAACTTCAGTATATTTAGCCCAAGAATGGCAACACC
>WURT03158669.1:0-10782 GCA_009936505.3 Holothuria glaberrima | reverse complement strand
TTGCTGCTACTTGTTTATAATTTGTTGCTTTATCATATGTACCTACTTAGAAAGCAATATTTCTGTTTCCTTTAAGCACTCCTAAGTTAAAGAAGAGATAAAAAATTTAAATAAAATTCCAAAACATAAAAAGTGTAGCCTATAATTGGAAGTGGTCTAAGTTGTCAATTGTGGATAAGTTGATCCTTTGAATCCATGGGAGTTTTGGTGGATGTATTGAGGCCTTGAGTAAAGGTCATGGTATTTATATTCTACTATAATGAGGCTTAATGAACTGTAAGCATTATACATCCCAGGTTTAAACTCCTGCTGAGCTGTGTCAAAGAGGAAGTCCTTTGTTTTATTCTGGAGAAATCAGTGGATTTTCTTTCAAATCTGCTGATAATTGAAGTCAAAAGAATTTTGAACTCTACAAAGTGGAGGCTACTGGAAATGCTTCTGTAGACTTGAGCATATATTATGTTTAAGAGTGAATATGAAATTTAACAAGCCTTTGCATGCATTTGTTCTGGAAAAGTTGACATATTACAATCTTTTTTATTTTTCTGGAGAACTGGACATTTTACAAAATATTTAATTAATATCAGTAAAGGCAAGCATTATAATACTTTGTAGTAATATTTAAAACATGCAGCACATTGCTCCAGATCAGTGACACTTGTCTAAGAGAGAGTCCCTTAAAGCTTCTACAGTTATATCATGCAAGGTGCCCAATTGACAAGTTATGTACCTTACAGGCCCCCATCTTTTACACTTGGGTGGAGAAAGGCAGTTGAGGTGAAGCATCTTTTCTAACACAACATAATGCAATACATTAGGTAGTCCTGAATCAAGCTTTTGGATCATACCATGATGCAAGTGCTGCCTTGAAGAACGCAAAAGAAATTTTATGATCACTTGTTCAGTGCACATTTCAACCATTCTCATAACATCTTTTACTTCCAAATTTATGTTCTACAAACATAATTTCAATCCACCTGTTTCACAAATGGACAGTTCTATCTACTTTGTAATCACCTGACATTAACACAAGTTCTACTTGTAGCAAGCATTTCAGCAAGCACAGAGGAAACAATGCAACTAAACATTGCTAGGAATATTCTACATTAGATGGGACTGTCACATTTGTGAAATAGGGGGAGGGGGGTAAGAAGGTCTCATACCCTAGACTAACACTGAACCACAATAATTTTGTTTATCTTACACAGTATATTTTTCCTTTTACAACTGTGAGTACACAAAATTATTGTCTACCTTCTTTTCTTTCAGTGCCATAGGGGGCGAGCTTCACCCTTACTGTGTAGCTGAGAGGGATGGTTCATTCACAGAATCAGATGTCGTCCGGCTATTATTTCAGATCCTAGAGGGAGTGAAATATCTCCATGACCAAAATATAGTTCATCTTGATCTTAAGGTAATTGTTGATTCATTTATATGCATAAATTTGAAGATGGAACTGGCAAAAAGTTTAGAGGGAGAGGCATACCAGAGGAATGTGAAGGGCAGATATAATTTCATTGAGAATGTTGTAATATGCCTCCAAAAGTTAGAATTTCTTTTTGATCATAAGTCAAACAGAGACAAAAAAATGGCACTTATTTGCTGTGGTAGACTTATCCTTTAGCTTGACTGACATTTGATGGCTTAAAGGCAATAGGCAGTCCCTCCCCCCTCCCCTTCAAGCTTGATTTGAAAAATCAGCAAATTCTTGCAGATCTTCTCTAACTGCATTACAAGCGTCTTTGAAGATGTTTTGAACATAACTAGTGCAAAAAATAGGTAAAGCTAGGAGAAATTCTTGAATTTAACAATTCACCAACAAAAGTTATGTCACGTAATCAAAATAGTCCATTCATGAATGAGAGTGATGGGGCATACTTACTCTGATCGGAGTGACTGCATTTTCCTTTTAAATTCAGAAAATAATCTTTCAATTTTTCGAATGTAACATCATTAATGCCTACTGTATGCAGCCCTCTCAGCCACTTTGAACTATCCTCTTTCATGCTACCACAGTGTTTGATGGGAAAAACAATTTATTCGACATCAGTTACACATGGGTAAAAAGTTTCTGCTGGTGACTGACTATACAGTAGTTCTAATTTGGGAGATTGTGGTCATAAACTGGTTTGTTGAGAATAAAAGTGCACTTAGAATCAAGAAATCTCCTTAAATCTGTCTCTCTGTTCCTTTGTGCCAAAGGAATTTAGTGACCTGTTTACCTAGATTATCAAGATTAACATATCTAGACCATGTATATAGGCTATCCTATTGTCTTTCATGAAAGAATGAAATGATATCCTTGGTTTAAATTTCCACATCAGCAGTAAAAGGGGGAATCAGTATTAAAGTAGGTCAGGTGAAACCAGGTCATAGGATTTAGGGCAAACTGTGGTTTCTACTTTGCTAATTACTTTGGAGGGATGCGAGATAATTTCTCTTTTGATGTACTACCTTGATGGTAACATCCAGGTTGCACAACAAATAGATTACTCATGCAATTGTCAAAAAATATTGCAGGCACCTTTCTTAAGGCTGGTTCATACTTCAGTATAGCACCATAAAGCTATGAAGGTTGAACAGTGTTCAACTCTGAGCTATGTCTGTGATTGGCCCGGACGAGCAAGGGATGACCACATATGGCTCTTATACTGTAGCTTTATATTGAGTGAAAATTTGAAAGTATGAACTGACCTTTGTGCACATGAGGGTATAGTTTATTCAAGTGAATGTTTTTGGTGGGCTGATGGGTGTGTGTGGTGAGGAAGGAGAGGGGTGTTTGAAATGAGTATGTGACTAGATTTAGCAGGATATTTGTGGTTTTACAATTAGTTACATACAGGGTGTACTGTAAAGAAGGATGTTTGTATGAATTGGGAGTGACAGTGCCCACATGGAAAGAGTGTGGGGAGGAGGGGACACTGAAAATAATTTGGCCTGGTGGGCCAAGGTTGTGCAGATGTGTTGATTTGGAGGAGCTGACAAAAGCAGAGGATGTATAAAAACTTGTACAACTTAGTGTACAGTATCTGTTGATTGGAAATTTGGTTGTGCAGAAGATATATCACTTCACACTTGGGGTGATATATAGAGTGAATTGACTAGAAGTAATTTATGTACAGTATGAATTCCATTTTAATGATTAAAGTTAAAACCAACAGGTAAAACATATTGCTGTTGGAATGAGAAAAGATTTATTGACTTTTACAAAGCTAAATTAAAATGCCTTCACAACTGGGATTTGTTGCCCGGTTGCAAATAGCAATTTGTGCAGTAGTAATATGCCTGACTATGAGATACAGGCTTACAGTGAACTTTTCCATTCTTGTATGATGATATAATAGCAGACACTGACCATATTGTAATATGGTGACTGAATAAAGTACTTCAATCAGTACTACTGTATACCCCTTACATAGATCATGTTTTAATGGGTATGCTGAACAGTCCGAGGAAGTACTTGCATGGTGTAATAGTCTGTAAGTTGTTCTGTTCAGTATATTTTATTGTCATGAGAGGGAGGAGGTAAGAGTTAGAACGGTGATGAGACAGGTCCAGTGGTACCATAAAATAATGTAAATATTTATACCCTGCTCCTTATATACATTTTAAAGGGGCTTAGAATTGTTTAAAAGAAGAAAAAACTTAAAGCTGAAAACATTTAAAATAAAAAAAATGTGATTCCCCTCTCCCCTTCCATCCTAGAAGTCACCATCAGCAGTGCAGTGTGTGCATACCCTTCACATGACAAAAACAAATTTTGATAACCACATATGAGATAATAATATGTATCTTTGATTATCTTGGTGGAAAGTGGATGCAGACAGTTTTCCGTGAGAAATATTGCTGGTATCTAATTAAATCTATCATTAAAAGATGCCAGGGGGTTAATGATGGAAGAACAAGACATTAAATGTCATTGGATGAATAAATTTTTACGCATATTAAAAACCAGGCATTTGTTGACTCTGTAAACATGATGCCCAGGCCTCCTCCTTTTTCATTTGGGAACGATTAACTGCTGCAATAAAGTGACTTGATCTGCTCAGCTGGTTATCAAACCATTTTGTCATCAGGGATACAGTTTCCCTTGTTTGGCTGTGTCGGAAGGAAATCCGACGGTAATACGCCGGGCTTCCTTTAGAAAGATACTAGAAGATAAAGCCTGCTCCTTGGGAGACATCAACCCAGATTACTTCCAATGATATATGTGTATCTTGGGACTTAGTCATCAGGAAGTCATGCTACTTCAGAGGACAGACCTGGAGAAATGTCTTGCCTCTTATTATTTTCTCTAGGAGAGCAGGGTGCATAGATTGTTTATTAACTCCCATTTTAGGTGTCAGAAGGCATCATTGGAATCCAAATACTGTAAATTTTGTGGAATATGATTAATGCATTTGCACTGTATAAACTTACAACTGACAAACTTGTTTTTGTTTTGTCACAAATATTACCAGGGAGTTGCAATTTGGTCAAATAGCAACTCCCTGGTACATTATTGCTGATTAGCTGCCAGACTGCTGACGTTGCACGTGTACGGTATAATACGTACAGTAGGTGGCCATACGTGAAAGGCATGGTGTACTACAGGGTTTCCAGATGGTATGGAGAATGGAGAAAACCTGGGGATGTTTTTATGGTTTTTGAAAAATTGATGAGGAAAAAGTTCCATATGATCTGCAAGAGTTAATGTTTCTCCATGTTTCAGTCAGCAACACATCATATAAAATTATTAACTTTGGTGTACAGTATAGACCCATTACACTGGAAATTGGAAAGACTGTTCAGTACAAGCACAGTACTGTTGCTTTACCACTGTAGGACTACATGCGCTATAAAGTGAGTGCTTATTCATTTGTGTAGTATTGTTAGTTGTGTATTTACAGTACAGCAGGTCATCATAAACACATCCACACACCACGCAACAATTTCTCTCCCAATTCATTCTTCTTGACTCTTGAAAAGGCAAATTCTCCCAGTTTCTTTTCTGCATTCTGTACTTCAATAGTGCAGAAACCCTGGTATCTTCAGGTTGAGATGATGCTAAGTTCTCTAATGGAACAACATGAAGCAGACCCCTGTATACAAAATCCTCACCAGGAAGGTGTAATAATCAGAGCAAAAAAACAATTCCACAGGAAATTGAGCTAAACAATTGATCATTTAAAGACATAGGATGGGGAGAGCTTGCGATTCAAGGAAGGAATAAATTACGATTTCAATTTTTTGGAAATTGTTCATTAACATTTAGCACAGAAACATTCAATCATGATATTGTAGGTAAGCTGTGAGTATTATATACCTTTAGTGCGAATAAAGATTTAATTTCTCTGGGCTTGAGAACAGTAAATTACAGTATGAGCCTACTGTACAACTTTTTCCACAACACTTGTTCATTTTCCATACATGTATGGACATGATATTTTTGTAATTACTGTAAGCTGTCTCAATTATTTTCTTTGATACAGTTGACAATGCATAGTTCCTTCCAAAGTATTCACTCAAGATTGTTTATGATTCAAATCACCATTAGGAGAGAACTTGACGGAAACATTTATTATCCACCCTTTCCCTCCCCCCTCCCTCAGCATCCTTATTGCTGCCACTACAGTAAATGTACATGTACAGGTATTTATATTGCATAAACTTCTGTAAATATTTAGTAAGCAGCTTTAGAAAAATTTTCAAAATGTGTTAATTTTTCCCAATTCATCTGGTGTCCCTCCTACACTAAACGTGAATTGAAGGTTACAGGGATCTACGTTTGATATCTCACAAAGGGACACATGGCAGAACAGACAACAGAAATTTCATTCTCTCAAACCTGCTCAGACGTTTTTGCTATGTAAAATTTTCATTTACTATTTAAGCCTTTTTCAGTCCAAGTTCATGATTTTGGGCAAGCTGTATGCTTAAATATGATGCAGTGTACTATGTAACCTAAATCAAATTCTTTGTATTTGGTACCCATGTTCATTGTCTAGTATGTTCCATTATGCATCATTAGGGAATTACAGTATGTATGCATGTCATAAATCAGCCTGTGTTGATAGGTAATTAAACATGCTCACTGCAATTCAACTTGAAATGTATTTTGATTGGTGAAATGCGCCATGTTTTACAATATGAACATATATCACTGATATCTTTCATCTCTATAGATCTTGTGTAACTTTCCTTCTATTCAGGGTAATTTGGGGATCATGAACACAAAACTAATTTGGCCATTTCAAGTGCCCTTGCTA
Source organism: Holothuria glaberrima (assembly GCA_009936505.3). NCBI lineage: Eukaryota > Metazoa > Echinodermata > Holothuroidea > Aspidochirotida > Holothuriidae > Holothuria > Holothuria glaberrima. Next base: position 4,534 of record WURT03158669.1, on the reverse strand, counting down.
AAGTACTGTACTATCACAGCATAATGTGATAGTGCTAGGCACCTTTGTTTCTGTCTTTTAAAAAAGCTTGGAAAGCTTCAACTTTAATACTCCAGTACTCATGCTTTATGGATGAACTGTGTTGGGTATTCTGGCATACATCCGAGTAGCTCGTAGAGCAGAAAAAATGTTCTGGTTTAGCTCATGGCTATGAAAGATATGAGAAAAACATTGCCTCCCCCTCCCAGATGTTAGAGCCTGAAATCTTTCATTTTTATCAGAAAACAGTACATATTTAAGTTCATTTCAACTGTCTCAAGGCATTTGACTCAATGACGGATTTATTTCGTAGTGGTACACAGAGAAGCACTGGTACCATCCCGTGGAGCTACACAAAACCAGGGAGTTCAATAATTGACACCTCCCTGGTACTTTGTAGTAGAGCTCAACCACATTTTTGCTATTAAATCATGGACCCTGACATCTCCTTGATTAAATCAGGGAGTTGCTAGCAACTCCCTGATTAAACACAAAGCAACAGTGCTAAAAAGTAGGGTTGGATCAATGAGCTGTAGCTGTTCAAGTGAAGCTCATTATTAGTCATTAGTACAACATCTTTGGGGCTCTGTGAAATGAATCTTTGACTATTTCTGGCTGTCCTATAGGGATAGCTACGTGATGGAAGGGATAGAGAACTGTAATATGCAGTCTCACATTAGAGTATCATCAAGGAGGTTCTACAAGGAATCATTTGGTTTTGTTAAATATCCCCCATCATTCTGCTGAAGGTCTTTATCAATCATAATATCGATTGGTTAAAACATTTCCTCTTTATCATGGAGCTGTGTGCCATGTGAATAATTTCCTGCCATAACAATTGTTCTGTTTAAATATAGATGAGGAAATTGTTTTTGGCTTTAGTTGCGGATGATCTTGTGGTCCTCCCGCTGGTGTGAAGTCAGGCCATCCATGATTCTCGTAATTCGTATTTCCTGTAAAAAGTCACCAGGGTTGTCATGTTAAAAACCAGGACAATGTGCGATCTGTATGTCCAGGCCAGTTTAAGTACCATCACTTGGCATGATCAATACTTGCGATGAAATTGTTACTTTGTCCAGTTTGGCAAAGTTAAAATTACATGTACAGTATGTGGGTGGCATGTAGATATTTCATAGTGGCAAGTGGATTTTTAATGCTGTTTACAACATATCAAGTTTGGTTTGGAAATTTTGCAAAGGATTATGACCCAACAAACCATACCGTGTAGCACCAGTATTCCTTTCCACGTTTCTAGAGAGAATTTGCTGCAGGGGTTATATAGGCCAACTTGTGGCGTTGGGGAATTGAGAGTTGGGGTTGGGGATTTGAGAATTGGGGGAGAGAAAAACAATGCAAATAAACTTTGCTACTGTAAATGATAGTCCTCATACAGTATGTGCAGTTCTATCCGAACTGATTTTCTGATTAAAGATGAAACATCCAGACTTGTACAAAACCGTACTATTGAATGAGTTGGCTAATTAATTTTAAATTATTAAGACAGTTCTTAGAGTTTTGCATATGTACAGTGCAATGGAAGCTGAGAGTCTCTGTTACTTTAGTAACTTGAATTCTGGACACACAGTCATTTGAGATAATCTACTTCACCCCTTGTTACCTCCTCGACTTGTTACCTCAACATATTACCCCTTGCTACATCTTATTTGTATTCTCGCGCGCTGCGTGCAACTGGGAGTACTTCTGACAAGGCGCCCCCTATGTCCGCCATTTTGGTTGTGTACCTGTCACAAAGCTCCCTTTCTTTTCTCCAGAAATTCATTATTTCTTTGCACTTAATACTGTACATCCCAGCACTTTAACATTACAATAGGTTTCGAAGTAATTGATTTAAGGGATGATCTTTAATGTAGCCACTAAACAGTTTAGTTATTTGCTGTCTGTGGTAATTATATTTAGGTGGCTTAATCCCTTATTTCAATTGTGTTAGTGGTACTTTCCATCAAGGTAAATTAAGGAACAATAGTATTCTTCCTGTTTCTCCATAGGGCTAAAGTCTGCAACCGCAGCCATCCAGCCGAATCGTAGGAAGTGTTTCATTGTCTAATTTGCTGTATCTTTGCCCCAACACTGAAGTAATGAACTTTCCTTTACTAAGCATGATGGTCTAGACATGCTATTTCCTTTTATAGTACGTTCAGAATTATATTACAACATGTATACTTTATTCTTTTACGGCATGGCAGGTCAAAGAGATTGCTGTTGGTGAACTAGTTGACATCCATGTATCTGGTAGTGGTATAGATTTTATTTTCAAGTCGCGTTAGCATCTTTCAGTTTGGCATTCTGGCCTTCACAGCCCATGCGCAAAAGGCATGTTATCGATAGGCGCTAACAACAGGTCCCTAGATACAATTTTGATACAGCCCTTGGCTGTCAAAATGTCCAACAAACATAGCTCTAGACATGTAAAACAGTGACATCACTGAAAAATCTCTATGGAGATGGTCGTAGAAGGTATAGGCTTTCAGTATGTTTGTAAAAGGTTTGTGCATAACTTTGAAAGGATTAAGACTGAAGATAAATTATTTTTGGTGGGATTATTTCAATCAAGTCATAGTATTTTATGGCATACTCTAATTCGTATTCCACATGGAAGTAGTGATGTTAATATGAGAAACAGTGGATTATTCTGCACCAAAAAAATCGAAAAAATACATGTTAATGCAAAGTGAAACACATAGCAAGTGATAAACCACAGTTACAAACTTGATTAAGGTTCTATAGCATAAGGTTGATCAGAAAGATGCAGTTAAACTTTAAAATGTAGGGTTCTTCCATTGTAAATTAAGTACAGGACAGAACTGCACCCAGGAAGAAAATGAACAGCACTTGGCCCTTGGCTACTAAAATAGAAAATTTGGTTGCCAGCCTAACCAAAGCTGGAAATTACACAAGTACCTAATAGCTTGGTCACAAATGCTTCTACGAAAGGTCTACGGATGATTATAGGGATTTCGTGGTCCATTTCTTGAGGCATTCTTATGAAATACAACTGTTCGTAGACCGTTCTTAAGTTCGTAGCGAGGGCGATGATCATGTCCAAGATTTTTTTTCAATTCTTACGAACGCCGTAAGAATGACCTAACCGAACGACCGCCGTAAGAACTCCGTACAAAATGAGTAGATACTTCCGGTCCAACAGCGCATTTCTGGTTCTTATTCTGCCTTATGGCGGTGGTAAGTTCACCGCAAGAACTTCTTGAGTTGTTCTTGAGAACTTCTTACGGCGTTCGTAAGAGTATTGTTTTTATCAATAGTTCGCACGGCGTTCTACCAACGCCTCACAGTGGAAGTGGGTGGTGTTGCGGTATTCGTAGAACCAGGGAATTGTTATTTGGAAGGAGATACCTCGCTTTGAAGTGAGGTTTGCACCGCCAAGGTCACTCAGTATTCTACCTCTTAGAAATGCATGGAAAGATACAAGGGGTAGAATACTGAGTGACCTTGGTGGTCACACTGGGTTACGTAATTCATACAAAAGGGATTTGTCGTCTGCTACATCTACTGTAAGACTGGGGGTTTATTGCAACTCCCATAGCATTGCCAGTCGCTGAAAAATTAAAAAATATTGCATCTTTGGACGCTCGGTGACGCAGATGAGAGTATAACAATAAGGGTTTATGTAACAATGTGGACATGATTCTATACCTGGTTATTTCAGGAAACTTCGGGAAATGTTCCAAATTGTTGTGAAAATACCACAAGGAGAACAGTTCCCCAGTGCATATCTCCATTTTCGTACAAACGGCTTGAGTGTGCCGTGAGCTGCACGTAAGTTCGCCGTACGTTGACTGTATGACAACAACTTTCTTGAGACGGCCTTAAGTTCGCCACAAGAAGATCTCAAATCATTCTCACTGTGTTCGTAAGAACTTTTAGGCCATCAGACGAAGATTTTCACCGTATTTTCTCACGAACGCCTCACGTCGTTCTTGCGGCGGCCGTACGAATTCCTCAAGAACGCCGTAAGAAATCAGAACATTCTCACGAACTCCACTGTTCGTACGAACTGTGAGATTCGTACGAACTGATTGTTCATACGAAGCTTTGTGACAGTACCTTAAATAAGATTCAGAGGTAAAGTTTAGTACTCACAGTGTTAGAGTGCCCCCCTAGTTCTGAAGAATTTTACCAATGCATTTGTGTGGTTACGAGCGAAATGTGGTATAAATGAAATTCTTCTGTTCTGGATTTTTCTTGGCTGTGAGGAGAAACTGCCTGTGTGTCTGGCAGGGTGGTGGGAGGAAGGGGGCAACTAGTGTGAGGTGCTGTCAGTTGTGAAGCTGCTTAATGGTAATTTATTGTGCAATTCTAATATCATTCTCTGAAATTATTTTGGGCAACCATTAAACTTATACAAATTGTCACTTTCCATTGGCAAGTAGAACAAATGAAATGGTTCTATGGACAAAAAAGAAAAAAAAAAAAGGGCAACAAGTTGACCAAAACATTCGCCGTGCACAGCGCTGGTAGTGCAGGGCACAGGAACGTCAAC
>WURT03158647.1:0-10783 GCA_009936505.3 Holothuria glaberrima | reverse complement strand
TGGCATTAATATCATAACAAAACTGAATTCGAGATAGCTAATGTAGCATGTAAAGTTTTTAGTTGAAAAAAATGCTACCACTCTGGGCTGCTGTGGGCAAAAAACGGGTAGAAAGTTCAACAATCTATTTGAGATTAGTTTGGCCGAGACATGCGACCCAGTGAAAATGACTGATATGAGTGAAAATGAATGCCTAAAAGTTTGGTTTACTGGTCCGTGTGACGTGCGAAGATAGAAGTCAAGGTAAACCCATGTAGTACATACTAAGGTAAGAGAGATTTGGTCTTTTCGACATGGCAACTCTCTGGTCGGCTAGTGTCACCAGAAGGAGGCAGAGGCACATCCCCCAACTTTACGATGTCACCGTGTCCCCCTTCGCCCAGTCTAATTTTGAGTTTTAAAACGGGACCCATTGTCTCCCTGCTCTCACTTTCATTCTCGGGCACGGGGCTAAAATTCACAAAATGTTTTCAACACTACCTTTGTGTGGTACACTTCGAGTCTATGTTTGTGAAGAGCTGAAACAATCATGACTAGGAAAACATTCCAGAATTTACATGGTTTCAGCACTATCTTCAACTTAGCTAAGGGACCAAGGCGACCGTGGGTCCTTCCCATTCATTACAATTGCCTAAACTATTATCTGTTACACCATTGTAAGGGAAATATTGTATTTGTTTTATAGAAAATTTCATATTTTAAACCCAGAAATGATAGGTAAATAATAGTTCAAAATAAGGCAGCACCGTAGCCTCTTTTCCAAGAGATAAGGTTCTCCCAGAAAGAAATTCAGTTATTTGTTGCTCAAGAATAATCTGTAAATTTTCAGAACTTCAAATGATGCAACTTTCGTAACTCTTTTAATGCATAATATATATGAAAGACTGAATGGGTTTAATAAAATGATTAAAGCTGTTTTCTTTGTATACCATGTTGGTGCATTTTAAACGCAATATTACCCTTTAAAGGTGGAAAGCTAGTAAGATAGCGAGTTTTGTAGACATCTAATAACAAATCACGATACTTAAATACCTTGGTCTCATAATGCCCTCTAATTTTAAATAACGGTGCTTTACAGCAGCAAGGAGTTTGATCTCCTGGATCTCACCACTGAGGCGGAGCCAAGCACCGTCCACACCAAAGACCATTTGCGATACCTCCATATGCTGATGTGTAGAGGATAAGTAATTGCATGAAAATATGTTCAATCACTCCCTGGTTCAACACTGAAAAGCAGAATTTTCTGCACGTTCGCACGTAAACCGTTAGTGATATTAACGGACACAAGCCACCCTTTCAGTCTCCTTTACTGCTGATAAAAATGCAGGAAATGGCTTTTGTTTTAACTGTGATTTTACTGCGTCAAGAACCCACTGAGTCACCTACAAAGGGTGAGGCCTTTTTCCGGTGAGGCTCGTATCCCTCACCGTATCTCAGCACCTTCGGTGCTCTTATGTTAAGGTGTGTTCACACCAAAAAACGCTCGATTCCCGCCGCGGGAAACGCAGCATTTCCCGCAAAACAGAGGGTCCACACTGGGTTAGTAGATGATGTGGTACAATTGCTGGCTCTACTTGTACATGCACGACCCAAAAATATATCAATAATTAAAAAAAGGAATGTAAACCAGCCTATGTTCTGGTAAACAAAATTCACAAATCAACAACTGTTTAGTGAAATGGAAAAAGGAAGAGACGACACAGATACTATTTGTAACGAAAAATGGGATTACACCTTAAGCAGTTTTAAAAGTGTATTTTTTTTTTTTTTTTTTTTTTTTTGCGCATCAGCGTGACACAATATTTCGACAGTGCTAAGATAATTGTTATTGCAGGTATACGCCTTTCTTCTCATTGGACAACTTAAAGGGGCTTATTGAGTTGGTTTACAAAATTCATGATTTTCACAATTTCGGTAACTACAGGAAGTGATACATGATTAATGAGGCTAATTAGAAACATTGTCATTCAATGATTTTTTTCAAACCTGTCACAAAATAATCGATATCCAACTCAATGAGCCCCTTTAAGTACAATATTTATGTCAAATAACCTCAATTTCATGCATCCAAGAAGCTCGATGCAACATCAAAAATCTAAAGTTGGCATTTGTAAAAAAAAGAGGAAAAAAAAGAGGGAAAATGGTTAATGCTCGCAATTTTGTGAATACCCCATAGTTTCTTCAAGCTTCTACCCTTGGCACCTGCACTGCCTCTAGATCCGTACCCAACAACGTCATTGAATGACAGCCCTTGGACAGTTGGACCGAAACTTTAGGGTGCGACTCATTTCGTCCTGAATAAATGAAAACTTTTTGATTTTCCCTCCAAAAAAGCTACCGGTACCCTGCAAAAGCATACAACAAATCATACAGTGTAGGAATAGAGACACTATTTTTCACTAGCCTAATTTAACAAATCAAGATTTGTTTGGCTAGTTCACTTTGTATGCACTGCCTAAAAACAATTGCGTTCCTAATTAGAACTAATTTTGTCACAAATTATTCGGAATTTTCTTTCAGATTCGACTCTCAAACATTAAACTCTCCAACATCCTTCTCAGGCATCATGCTCTGCAGTCTGCACAACAATGAAAAATCCAAAAACTTGTGTGCCAAGAACCCAATTGTTATGGCGAGCTAACATTGTTCTCCGAACAAAAATCGCACGATTCCTGCTTTGAGTCGTGCGATGAGATCGATCGATGCGGGAATCGTGCGATTCCCGCAAAACGCTTTTCACAACGCGATTTTGGTGTGAACGGTTCCATAGAAATACGTAGAAGCCATTTGCTTTGCGATTCCAGCCCCGCAAAAGGCAGCAGATTTCGATTTTGGTGTGAACGCACATTTATAGCTTTCCCCTCAGTCAGGCGGCATACCTGGTGGGAAGTTGTCCCAGCATCAATTTCTATTGGGCAGAATAAGCGCAATTATTGCTCACAAGCAGATATCACCTAACATGATCCGTCGTCCCCGCCCATCACTGGCGTAGCTACCAGAGGTGTGGGAGAAACAGCCCCCATGAAAGCATGTCGCCCTCCCACTCGCCCCTGCCCCACTGGGATTGCGTAATACTTTATTGTGATCAAAGCTCTTTTACGACAAAAGTACATCTTCGACCTCTGCAGGGACCCACCATCACTACAGAATCTTAGAGCAATGTAATAGCACGAGTAGCATACACGGCAACATTCGTAGCATGTATTTGTCGTTACACATTTTTTACAACGAGTGTCATGCCACAGCTAGTAAAATACCGCAAAATAATGGTAATATCTAAGCATGTAATTAATTGAAAGATCTGACATTTTGCATCTTGGCTACCTTACCTTAGGAAAAATTTTCAGGGGGAGGAGATACCCCTCCACTTAGACAACACACCTTTCCTTTACAGTCAATCAAAAGTAAAATTTCGAAAGTTTTCCAATACAGTATTGGATTAGTTCGAAAATTGATCAAAGATAGCATCATTTAATGATGCTATCTTAAATGGACACAAATTTCTCAAAGAGGGACACCCCTCCTCAAAGACCCCCCCCCCTCCGGACATCACCTGCACAAGATGACAAAGAAAGGATTCGCTCCTGGTTAAAGGGAATGTGCACATCTTACACCGGCTTTCAGGGTGTATCTTGGGTGGGCTTACAGCATTATCTTCCATAGTGCACCCCCCCCCCTCCATCACCAACCTCTGCTCGGCGACACTGCAGATTGGCAGAGAAGTGGCAATGCCGGCGTCAAACTCACAAAGGATGTGCCATGATTTCAAAGTAACTTACCAGACTGTTTTCTTTTTTTTTCTGTTTCAATAGACTATTTCTTGACCATATCAAAACATGAGATCTCAAAATAAAGGATGTTCAGAAACTTGCAAGGATTTTCAGAGTAACTTTCAAGGCCAAGGAAGTTTCAGTTCTGGCGATCTAGAATGCCTTTTTAGCTAAAATTTCCGGGTACGCTGCTCTCCAACCAATGGTGGCGCTCCGCTTAGATAGTAACCATGTTGCGTATTTAGGGATCATTGGGCTCACTGATGCCGATTTTTTTCCTAGTTCCTTAAAATCATAAATTTTTTAAAACAAATTTTATTTAAATGGTAGCATATGTGGCACCAAATTGCAGGTGAGGACACCTAATTTTTCACAAATTTTCAAAGGGGAGGGGAACAACCCTTCCCCTTAGACCCCTCCCCAGGCCGGCGATCATACTGCATCCTCCCGTGAATAAAATGGCTACGCCACTGATACTGACAAGGCGCCCACCCATGAAATGGTCAAGCCTCCCCAGGCGCTCCCACTAAAAAGGTCCTGGCTACGTCACTGCCTACAGGGTTGCGTTTCGCACTCCCACGACGCCTCCAGGGCCACTCGGACCTTCATGTTGGGATTTCCCTCCGGTAAAAGGTTTTGCCATCCCAATCGCCCCCGGGGGTCCTCTCCTGACGGTACCACTGGTAGTCGGTATAGGCCTATAGGGTTATCATCCCAAACCCTATAGGAGGTCAAGTTTACGGATAGGTCAGTAGACAGGTATTTAGGCTACTTCATGTATCCTATCCTGTTCTGGAAGTTGGTTTTCTGGTAAGAGCAACATTTGCCACCAAATCAGGACTGCATTATTGAGTGGACACACGGATTATCCAATACGGCATACGAAAATTTCGAGGACCAGCGAAGACTTGTGGGGACCACGAAGACATCTAGTTTCTGCATAATACATTCGCACTGGCAAATTATAAAATGTTGTCTGTGAATTCAAACACCTAACTAAAATGTTAGAGAAGGTCTGTGCTAGTAGGCCTATATATCCAAAACCACAACTGACTCAGGTTTCTCAACCTCCATGACTCCTCTCAAGGAATTGAACTCCTGCTTACAAAACATTGGCTATAATGTGAGCAGTCATGCGTCGCCGGATATAAATACTATTTGTATGTACAAAAAATTTGAAACCAATATAATTCTACCGTTTTATCCAAGAATCGTACGCTGACGACATTCCATTGCTTTACGACGGCAGGAGATGAGAACTTAGCGATTTCATTGCACAAAACACTCCAACGAGAAACTAGTTGCACGAGAATTGTCGGCTACTCTACCATTTAGAGCATTGACTGTATTAAGAACGATTCATATGCGTGCGGTGAGGGGGGGGGCAGGACGCAGAGTGCCCTCAAAAAATTTCTGAGATCGAAAAGTCGGGCATAACGACAAAAATGCGGGCACAGAATAGGGGAAATTCCGGCAGAGATGAAGTTAAAGAAAAGATTGCCCGAATTTTTTACTGAGTTCCCGAACTTTTGATCGAATGCCCGAAAAATGTGGATAACTTTTCGCGGGCATATAGTGGTTTGATAGTGTATTTTATGCACCTGTACTGCAACGAAATTCGTGCAACTGTTTAAGATTCGGGCGGGCAAAAAATTTGCTGCCCCCAAATTGGACAGGTCTCGTACGCCTATGGAACGATTAAATCACTTACTGTCCAAAGAACTGAAAGAACAATACCATCGGTGTTATATTAACACCATCCGTAAAAATCAAAGCGTCACAAAAAGCTATGAATTTGGCACCAACCATCGTAACAACAGACTACCCGAAACTTTGGGAATATTTTTTAAGCCTATATGTTTCTTGGCCTGTATCAAGGCTGTACGAAAGGATGCCTACTCTAGAAGATTATACACCTAGTAAATTGTATATCCGACGTCAAACCAGCAACTCACTGGTCAAACATTGAAAAGTTAATACGGCTGTCTGTAGAAGTTTCAATTATACGGTGACATCACTCACAACAGTAACTCCCTGGTCGAGCTCGAGACAGGTCATGTGGTTTATGAAGATGATTTCGGCACCTCGAGGCCCCCTTAAAAGAGTTAATTCCACTTGTATGAGAATCGGGCAAACTAATAAGTACCTCTACTGATGACTCTCACTTCTAAAAGCTGGTGAAACCAGAACATGTCTAGAGGAGGTTACAAAAATTAGCTACAATGAAAATATATTGCGGTATTCCATACCCTCCTTCACAGCACAAGGATGCCATTTCTCTTACTGAAAGTATTAATGTCCCTTACAATGCATTTTTCCGTGATATTTTTATACGCGAAGAAGGAAATTAAAGATTGTCTATACTTAGTGTCAGGTAATGCTTCTTCGTACACCTATTGACTGTACTCTGTTATACTAATCTTTAAGTAGGGACATGAAATGTTTGGGTTTAATCTGCAAACTATATGTTTGATTTCAAGATATGCTATCGTACCTACAATCTGATAAATGCAACAGTCTAGTCTAATATTTAATTAAAGGGGCTTATTGAGTTGATATCGATAATTTTGTGACGAGTTTGAGGGAAATCATTGTATGACAATGTTTCTAATTAGCCCCATTACTCATGTATTGCTACCTATAGTTACTAAAAAATGTGAAAAATTAAAGCTTTTGTGGAAAGGGGTTGCATACGGTTATATACCATGCTAATGGTAAAAAGTGTCTGGTCACGAATTTTTATTAAATGATTTTAACCATTAATTACCCTCTCATTGCCATTTCAGTTGCGTATCAGATGTACAGGATCTCTCAGTTTGACCATTTACAATCAAGATGTGAGTAAATCTCAACAGGTGTGAAAAAATGAATTTTGTAAACAAGCACAATAAGCCGCTTTAAATGAATCGGGAGACATTTTCAATTTCTTCTCTTTAAAACAAAACGAAGCTGGACTTGAATCACTTCTCAATATGTCAAATTTTAGAACAAGTTACTGGCTACCAGCCATTTGTTATACACACCGTGTTGCACTGTAACATGTCTCGATTTAAGATGCACACGGTGTTAACAACATGAAAACATCGTCTTATAAGTATATGAAGAAAAACACCATAAGTTGACTCTCGTTCTCTACCCTCGCTTTACCTAGAATTTTTCAAACTTCATATCAATTTCAAATTATCACATCATTACATAAGCATTTCCAGTTCCTGCGACGATGAACAGGTGAAAGCAATTGCCAAAGACCCCGTTATCCTGTTCCCTATCTATCCAAACAGAACGAGGAGCCAGCATGGCTAAGCAGCTGTCAGGAACAAGGCAACTTTGATAGCTGATGCATAAAGAACGCACGAATTGGTTCAAGTGTAGGTTTAGCGTCGCGACAGCACGGCGCCAAGCTAATGAAAAATGGACAAACACCTGCGGTAATATCGTTCACACTCGCGGAATGAATGTCATATCGGTCCTCAAAAATTTAGCGTCCCTCACAACACAGAACTGTATGTAGACTAGGGAGCGCGCTTAGAGGACGTCAGTAAGGCGGTAACTTTGGGTTCTGGAAAGTCTTAACCAGTCAGGCTGCTAATGTATAGATATGTTAATGACGTATAGTCAGGGGACGGAAGTGTCAATTAAAACCATGTATTTTCGATTCAATTATGCCTGTTCCATTACACTAAGAAAAGTTTCCTCTCTCAACAAGACTTTTCCTGATCTGAACAGCCAGGTCACCATTGTCCAATGCAGCTTATTGTTGGAATTTATGTCATTCAAAGTGCATTGTGAATGTACATAAGAAGGGCAGACATTTGTGTGAAAAGGAGTGGGATAGAATACCTGTGTGAAAAATGTGAAAGTCAATGGGTGCACCTCCACAAAGTGATGAGGGCTTACTGAGGCGTAGGAAGTGGGGCGAGGCTGGCTAAATGTACAGTAAAAATGTATAGGGCGAAAGTATGCTTCCGCCCCCACAATTCACGGAAGAAAATCCTACTTTGCTCCCTCTGTAAAAATGTCAAAAATTTCCTTCAAATTTGCACAATACTCGGTCGCGCAAAATTGCATCGAAGGACCCTCAAATATTCACTGAAAAACCTACCAAGAGAGAGGGGGACCCTCCTCTCAGACCCGTGCCCCGGGTTAGGGTTAGGGTGGAAGGGCAATGTGTACCTGCGGTTCCTTTGGAATGATACAACAGCCCGGAGTATCCTCGATAACTGCGTAGCCGTCAAAAGGTGCAGTAAACTTTGAACAAGTTTTAAGTTAGGGCGACAAAACCACCCGAAAAAAGCTGTTTTAATTGGCAACTGAAAGGTAAAATTTCCCAAACAGAGATCCACTGAAATTGTTCCAGTTTCTTTTACCGTTCTCAAAATATACCCCTTGCAATTTTGACGGTTTCTGAAGAAACTTATTGCCCATTGCAATGATAGGGATTTGAGTTGTATAGTGTGACTAGGCTGGAGTCGAGTCCACCCAATCCGAGTCCGAGTCCCTGGCATCCGAGTCCTCAGGCCCGAGTCCGAGTCTGAATCCGCGTCCCTGAGTCCCTGTGTAAATTTATTTTTTTTTTTTTTTTGGTGCAAGAGGACGAGAACTTCAATGAAATAGTTTTATTCTAACCTTTATACCTTCTCGTATTATTTAAGATGACCATAGTTCCAAACAATAAGAAAACTTAAACAAAACAAAAAGACCACCGAGTTTCCTCTTATGAACATAGACGGATAGGCCACGGATCTACAATTTCCAAAGAGGGGGTCGACCAAATAATAGAAGAGCACAGCAATGCTTCATCGCAAGCCTAGTGCACGAAGAGAAAAAATAGCTTTTCTTACTTTTCAGAGTTCTTTGTTACCGTATATGAAATTGAATTATTTACTACTGACAGTTCCAACACTAAAAATTGACTACTTTATGATTCATGGCTATGATGTAACTTCACTCCCCCATCTTCGGAAGTGGTTTGGGGAAATTCCAGGACAGTTCAATTTGTTCTTTGCGGCGAGTTCCCCACAGAAACCCCAAACTTTTCCTTGGTTATTGCCAAAATCTCATGGACTATTTTTCTCAAAATAACCCCTGGATTTGATTTCTTCAAACTTAGGCTGACTCGGGTTTCCCCAAGTAGTATTTCAGGTACCAAGACCTATGCAAGAGGAGAACATGGTGACTGCTGAATGGTTAAATGATATATGATCGTATGTTGCAATACATGATTTGTCATTATAAATTCTCCAAACATTTCATCACTGAATGCTTACTACAGGTTCAGAGTGCAATACCAATCCCATGAACGGTGTGTTCAAGACTTCGTGCTGGATCCGTGCAATCTTCAAACTAGCCTTGGACTGTTGGAGCCTGAGATTGAATCGATATATTCCGAGTAGTTCACTGTTCATACTGCACACTGACGAATGCACTGTACGTAACTTGTAGCAACGATATTGTACGTACATGATGTGTACGTAATGATATTTTCAGCACAGATTTTTTTCGCGCAGTTCCGACCTGAGTTTTATCAGGGAGCTAGAAGGTTTTACGCTCGGAGGAAAAAATGGTCGGTCTCTTACCAGTCTCGACCCGAGTCCCCGAATCAAGTCGAACCGAGTCCTGAGCGCCGAGTCCGAGTCTGTCACGAGCCACGACAATCGAGACCGAGACCGGTTTCGAGTCATCCAGCAGTGCAGTTCTCTCTTAATTTATGTTGTCAAATAGTTCATACTTTGTTGAGTTATAGAGAAATTTTTCAAGGAAAATATTTTATCTTCCAAACAAATCCCTCGGGGAATTACAGTACTACAAGTGTCCTTGAAATAAAGGTTGGAAAAACAAACGATAACATTGAACACATTGGGTGATCCCCTCTTTCGATATAACAAATTTGAATATTTTTCTCATAAACTAACTGTGAAAAGTTGAACTTACCCTGTACAATAGTCATCATTTGATAGAATTTGATGGGAATTGTGGCTATTTTTAAATTTAAATGCTTTTTATTTGCATCAGATATCCAACTATGTCATTATCATCATGTCACCTGACCTTTAACCTACTTTGTAGCTTCAGCAATCTACCGTATATCACGACACAAATGCTGCACAACCGGGAAGTTCAATAAAATTCATTGCTTCATTCATTGCATTTAAATGCTTTTTATTTGCATCAGATATCCAACTATGTCATTATCATCATGTCACCTGACCTTTAACCTACTTTGTAGCTTCAGCAATCTACCGTATATCACGACACAAATGCTGCACAACCGGGAAGTTCAATAAAATTCATTGCACCATGGAGGTAGTACTTCCAGGGAGTTACTTCCATGATTGCACTAAGCTCCTGCGGTAAGAGTGTCGGACAACTTCGAATTGTTAGGAGGCTGTAGCGCTTTTGGTAGAAATTTAAGTGCATGGTTACCCAGGAAAGTCTTGGCCAAAAAGTGCAAATTTTTGCGACCGTCATTCCCCTAGCCGGGTAGTGTACCTGTAGGGAGAGGTTTTTCGATAAAAAAAACTTAAGCACCGGAGAGCAAATCATCAACTAGAAAGCCAAAGGCTTAGCGATTTCTTGCCATGTGATATATTGTAAAAAGCATGAGTCACCCACATGACAAGTATAAGATCCCACACAGTTATCCTACTTCAGATATCATGTTAATAATTCAAAACCTTCAGAAACCTTGTGACCTAAAATTTTTCACCTCCCCTTAAAACAAAAGCCCAATGAGCATGCTGGCTCTTTGCTGAATGAAATGAAACTCATCCATGAGCACACAATACAATTTTTTTTAGCTAATGTGAAGTTTGCCTGGCGCCTGTATTTCTGGCAACTGCTTCATGGTCTTCAAAGTTGTTGGCAGTGACTGTTCACTGTATTTCATCTCCCAAGTTTCACCAAAGTTGCACAAGACCTGCTCTGTGCACATGTTGTGTTAACAAACACATTCAAGCATAAATAAATTGCTCTGAAGAAATACATCGGCTAAACAGGCAATTCAAGGGATATCA
>WURT03158624.1:0-25698 GCA_009936505.3 Holothuria glaberrima | reverse complement strand
CTAGGCTGGCTCATGTGTAGTTGTTGTATGTGGTGTGTACTTGATAGGTATGGAAACGCTTCATCGACCATAACCTTAATATTGTAACAACCTCCTTAAACCAGGACCTCTTTACCAGGTCCGTCTTGTGTCGGTAAATTATCACTTATCGTCGGGCCTAAAGGCATCCTACAGACCGTGAGAACTAAGAGTGCATTCAATTGTATAGCACTGTGTGCCGCTCTAGAACTCGTAATGATGTTTATAATCGAGTGAATCGACTACTGGAACGTTAACTTGCTTTTGCTTGTAATGTTATCTCGAAGATTCATTACTCTGTCCGCAACAGCGACGTTAATCTTCGGTCTGAGTTATACTACGTCACTATAGCACACGCTTCGCAAAGCAAAAAAACATGCTGGTTTATTCTATTCCATAGTGCATCTACACAATCGTAAGACTTACACAATTTGGTGCAGAGGGTTTTATGATGTAAATCGACTTGCAATTTTAATGAGAATGCTTCTTCGCTATGTAGATGGGAACGTACTATTAGCCTACTCCATCTTCTGTTACAAAGAGGTTCTTGTCTGAGAAAATAACTTAACATAAATAATTCAAAATTTGAGGAAAAATGTTGAAACGTCTCTAATGCATAACAAAATTGCTCGTTCTTGCAGAAACGTAGGATAAAACTAAGCTAAGGAAAATAAAAAAATGATAGTACTGATAACCAGTTCAAACGTTTGGACCATGTAGTTGCAATTGCTTTTTATTAACAAAGAGATGGGAGTTGCTTTGTAATTAGGAAAGATTTTGTAGCAGTAAAATAGGCCCAATACTGATATAGAAGCAACCGGCCATAAACCGATCGTTCACTAGTTTCAGTTTTGTAATATTTTTGTACAAGGCAACATTTCTCGGAAAGACAAATTAATTTTTCACTTTCGAATGTTCGAGGAGACTTATACCTTTTGTTCAATGTCAAGGTAAGGCCGTACTATATGGAACATATTATTTTGCAGATAATTTGTACGGGCAGGGTATATTAGCCAAGTGCTAGGCATACCGTATGGCTAATCTTTTCCTTGCAGAGTCAATTCTATTACCTTATGTTCTAAGAGCTGTTGTGTTTTTTGACTTTTTCTAGACATTGGAGTACTATTTAAAACATACTTTTTGCAGATAATTTGTACAGGCAGGATACAAGCCAAGTACTGACTATAAGCCTACAGTTTGGCTGAGTATTTTTCCTGCAAGTCGATACCATGATGTTCTAAAGGTGCGTTCACACCAAAACCGAAATCTGCTGCGTTTTGCGGACAAGACGCGAAATTTGTTATCTAAAAACGAATGGGGCGATTTTCTAAATTTTCATTGACATAAAATTGACCCTATTTGTCCTGGGAAAAAAATTTCGCGTCCGCCGTGCAAAACGCATGCAGCAGATTTCGGTTGTGATGTGAACGCACTTAAAGCTTGTCGTATTTTTCGGACTTTTCTAGATATTTAGATTTCTGTGTGTCGCTAAATGCACCCTGTCTTACTCACTGTGATTCTTGTCTGTCTAATGGCCAAATCCTCAGACAATGACTGCCAAAGGATCAGACTAAGTCGAACGACTGAGTACAATGTCATGAGTATCAGCTTAAGACAGGTGTTTACGTTGTAATTATGAGAACGAGTTGTTGCCCTTTTCCGAGAGTATGAGTACAAAACTTTGTATAAGCTAGTATCTCACTGGGCTGCGACTGTTGGCGACAAGTTGCGAACAGGTTTCTCGAGGGAGTTTCCAAATGTCTCGAAACGTTCGCAGGGGTTCTCAATATCCTCGCACGAGTCGCAGGACCTCGCGATCGTTTTGCGCAATTTTTGAAATGTTCAAAAAATTCATGCGTCAAATTTTCTCTCAAAACAGTCACAGAGTGGTCGCGGGTGTCTCGAACCTGTCTTGAACCCTTCTCAATTTAATTTTCCGTCTCAGGAAGTGCGAGAAATGTGTTGGGGCCACCCGGTACCCAGCGACTTGTAAGAGCTCTCATTGGCTAGATACCTCAGAGTGATGGTCAGCTTGAGTTCAAGGGACAGGGGCTTCCTTAAGTTGGTTGTTTTCTTCTAAAGCCTTGGGGCAGGTCATCCATCACCTGGTTGAACATCTCTGAGTCCATTCTGACAAAGTTCCTGAAGGACTTGACATCCTCCTCTCTGAGGTGCTTCATGAGCTGCTCATACATGCCTTACTCTTTCTCTCACCCACACACTCTTCCTTTTACTTACTCTTCTGACCCTTCTTTCCCTGGCTTTGACCTCGGCCTTCTTGACCGCAGCAGCAGCAAGGAGACATGCCGCAGCCTTCAGCATGTCAGCCTGGTCCTCATCCAGGTTTGGGTCCTCATCATTGGCGTACGCAGGACTTCTCCTAAGGGGGTCATGCAGTATAGTGAGTGCTCGCCGGCCTGGGGGAGGGGTCTAAGGGGAGGGGGGGTGAAAATTTTTGAAAAATTAGGTGTTCTTACATGCAATCTGGTGTCACATATGCTACCTTTTGAAGTAAAATTTATGTTACAAAATTTGCGTATTTTTAGGAACTAACTAAAAATTGGCATCAGTGAGGGGGCCATGGGGAGACAACACCTCCCCTTTGAAAATGTTTGAAAAATTAGGTGTCCTTACATGCAGTCTGGTGCCACGTGACGATGTTTTAAAATAGGGTTGGGTCTAGTTCTTACTGCTGAGGGAGTCTCGAGTTTTTAAAAGGAACAATTTACATTTTCCTGGATATCTTCGCAATCATGGTTGATTATATTGCCAAAATCTGTTAGACCCAAGATCCCCAAGATCTGGAACCTACTTAAAAATTGAGAATGAAAACTACTTCCTTAATGTACCTAAGAAACATCATGTCCCCTCCCTTCAACGCCTTGTCTGGCTACAGAGTTGATGTTTTAAAAACAAAAACATTGCACACTACGCCTTTTTCTCCCCAAAGTCCCTTCAATTGGATGCCTGCAGAGGACGAGAACCAAACGATTTCCACTATGGGGTTCTACTCACCTAAAGTGCCACGTTTTCTCATGGGACACCAGCATTAATCAAGCCCGTATGATTTTACTTTCTCCCCCACCCCTTTAAAAATTTCAAATAACCATTGCCTAAAGACAGTTTTACATGTCTCACCCCGGAAAAAATATTTTGTTCCTTGGAAATTATCTTGCCCCTTCAGTATCTAATCTGGCTACGGGCCTGGACTTAATGTGGCCAACGTCTCAACTTTAAGACCTTGTGTCCACATCATGAATCTGTCATGATTGATCCCGTTCTAGTCTGATTGAAATGAACAAATGTTACACTTGACCTTGGCCCCAAAACCATGAATCTTAACCTAAAAACCATGAAGCACACCTCATGACGCATGATAATAACTAAGAGCTGTAACAGCCATACCACACTGTCTTATATTATTTATCTCATCAATGAATTTGTCTGGAATGTGATATCCTGTAATGGTTAGACTCGCCCACACCAAAACAAATTCGGTACCGTACTTGAAAGAAATTAAACTCATTAAGAAAATTATACTTGAGAGTCAGAGTGAATGGATACCTAACAAACATCGTCCAGTTACCAAGGAGTTAGTAACTAAGGAGTAACCAGGTCTCTCTTCCTGAACGGAAATGATGAATTTTCCAAGGGAATTTCCCCTCCAATTATAATACATGAAACACAAGAACGCTTTATTCCTGTTACCCTATCCTTGACTTGGATCTAATTTTGATATCCATGTACTTCGCTCTTTAAAGTCAGAGACGACATAGAGCGATATGGAATGTGGGGAAGGAGAAGGAGAAATAGAAGCTCATCTCCATTCAACTCATTTAAGGAGATAAGAGAGCATAGGGTGATAAATTTCAGAGGTTATACATGTAAAAATGTTTTTAGACAGCAGTATGTTTTCAAAAACTTTCCAAGAGGCAAAAATTTTCAGGGGGAGTTGCCCTTTCCCTCTTGGAAGATGATGAACGGAAGATATTATCGGAAGGGGAGGAGCGAAGCAAAACAATGGAATGACCAAATGGCGCGTAAAGCACGAAGGCCCCATGGCATCCCGTAGCCCTTGGGCCGTTGGGGTCCAGGGAAACGCCATGATAGCTACCAAAGAATAAAGTTCCCATATGCTCCAAATTATTTTACAAAATCTAGGCATTAGAACAAAGTATTTAACGATCTTCAAGTTGTGTTTGAAGCATATACTAATCATATCACTAAAATGACATTTTAAAAGCTTTTTGTCTGAATAACAACCAGTCAATCTGATGAGCAAAAGAGATTGTGATTGGGGAGGTTAGATGATTTCAAGGGTTGCAGGGGGGTTATGGCCCAGGCGTACGGTGCGGGAAAATGGCTGTAGCCCTTGTGCTATTTTCGGTCAAACATGTATAAAATGTCGTGCCAACGGGGTCCGACCCTCAACCCTCCTCTCCAAATTGCAAGTAGTCCCGTACACTTTTGATTTTTGGAACGATAAGATCACTCGAGATGCTTAATTGGAGATAGGTAGATAGGCCTAATATTGGCACAAATGTCGGTCATGTGTGCGTGAAGCGGACTGAAAATACATTTTAAAGACATTTTAGGGGTACTGCCATCCCTTACATATATTAAAGGCCGTTTGTAATACACACGATCAGCTTAGTTCTAGGCCTACACATTTTTTTGCATAATTACCAGATTAAGTGAAAGTGGGCAATGGGAAAATTTCGGGGACTGCCTCAAATACTCCCCCTCCCCAGTCCAAAACTCGTTGGGAGCCTCTAACACCAGCATATTTATTTTAAATTTTCCATCAAAAGTTACGAAGGATTTTAACCTATGAATGAAATATACTCAAAGGTGTCATTCATAAATGAGAATCCCAACAGCCGCATTTGGTGGTATCATTTTATTTGGTTAAGGTCACATTAAAGGGAGAATGCTAGTCACTCCAATCAGACTTAGTATGCCCCGTCACTCTAATTCATGAATGACCTTAACTTGATCATGTGACAATATTTTTGTTAGTGAATTAAGAAATTCAAGGACACTTTCTCCTTGCTTTACCTATTTTTGCAATAGTTACGTTCAAAACATCTTCAATGGTGCAGTAATGCAATAAGAGGCGATTCGCAAGAGTGTGCTGATTTTTCAAAGCAAATTTTGGGGCGACTGCCTGTTGCCTTTAATGTGAATTTTTGATTATGAATAATAGACGAATAAACAAAGACTTGACCCTTCCTTTCATAGCCATCATACCCATTCCCAGAGAAAAATTAATTCAAAATTTAAAGGGACGAGATAAGCACTTGATTTTTCCATGATATACAGTTGGTTTGCGTGCTTGCTTTCACATTGCCACGCTCTAAATACGCGCCGTTTTATTATCCTAATGTAGCAACATTACAGTACAATCGGTTATTTAGACACAGTGAAGTGGTATACGTGCTCTCACCATGGAAAAGTCACTGACAATTCCCTGTAAAGAAAGTCTCCCATTGAAGAGAAGTCGTGAAAGTGTACGGGCACAGCGCCCTCTATTTTGTAATACGCACGGAGCACAAATACGGGTAACACGCCATTCTGTAAATGCTGTGAACAGCCTTCACTATGTATATTATTTCGAAGCTAGAAAAAGTGGAACATGATCAAGGACACTAAGTTTCTCTAAAACTGAAAGCAATAGACAGAGGAAGAGCTAACCGAAAGTAAGGGGAAAATTCTAGTAACAAAATCCAGACACATGTGGTACGGTACTTGCATTAATGTTATTATTACGGTAGTAATGATCCTAAAATCTTATCAAATGGCTATATCCAAGGAGTAGCAATAGAACTCCTTGTTATATCGCAGTTTCCCGAAGAAGGGAAATTTTCTTCTGAAAACGTTGGAGAAAATGAAATGAAAAAAAAAATCAGGATTATATTTTAACAGTGTCTTGATCTTGTAAATTTGAGAGGAAGAGTCACCCAGACCCGTGAATCAAATGACTGGCGTTCAGTGTTGACGTTCAGTGTTTGCAGTAAATATTAGTTGGTTGTTGGCAATTATAGGCTACACGTGTATAATTCCCATACGCGTATCCCGTATTCATCTAATAATATCCTCTTTCAGTCTAAGGCAAGTGCATATGTTAAGGGTAGATGGCCTAAGGTCTCTAGGACTATTACGTAATTGTGCCATATTTTCCACGACTTATGAATGAAATAGTTCTCTAGTTCTGTGGCACTCATTGGAAGTTCCAAACGGAAACTAAGTTTGAAAGACACACTACATAGAACAAGATACAATTTAAAGGAAGAATGGAACCCTACTGCAGGGTAGTCTGTAGTTACAATAGTCACAATTTAATCACGTTCTTTCTTTTCTACGAAAGAAATGTCAATGGTCATGACCCAGAAAAAAGTCTTTCTTCTATCCACAATAGATTTCAAAATTACATAGCTGTTCTGTGAGTAAGGTCTTTATAGTTATTAATACCTACCTGTTAGCTATGTGTATTTAGTCTATATACAGTTCTGTAACCCTCCTCTAGTATGGATTAAAGACAGACATGGCATACCAGCGCCGTGAAACGTTTTGTATTGCACAGAAATCGAGTGTCTGATTCAGAAAGGAGTGGCAATAGTAAATATGGGTATCGCCGACTGAGTTTCCATTTTGAAAGAAATTTCCCGCACTTTTAACAGTTTAGCATAATGTAAGTTTCGTCAACACGGGAATATCTTTCGGGCATGATCAACGATCAAATCATCATAGTACGTAACCTATAGTTATAAGGCATGAAAATATTTGCATTAACCAGTTTCGGAAGACAGTCACTGCATTCCAGTAAATTCCTCCCTAAAAGGTGGAAACAGTGACCTTCGGAGGGTAAACTGCACTTTTTTTACCTGATGTGTAAGACTACAATTTTTATTTGATGTTGTAGCAACAACTAGGCCTACTGACAATGAAGCACTCGAGGTGTAAGGACTTTGTAAATATCTCTAATAGAATTTTCCAAATGTTTCGGTGCCAGTGAACCCTATGCGTTGCCGTTTCTTGCTCTCGTTCGTGGTTTCAATTTAGTCAGCTCTGCTGGTCATTCACAATTCAAAGACTGCTATGTCTCCGTGAACTTAACCCACGTGGCAATCTCCTCTTCGATCATTTGCCTGAAAAGACAGGGTGTATAAACAAGTGTTCCCCAACGAATACCGTAACTCACGCAGGCTGTCATGGGGCATTTTGGAGGAAACTGAAAACTACTATACAGAACTTCACTTCAACCAACTACTACTCCACACCACACCACACCACACTACACTGCACTGGCCACTATACTATATACTGCACTGGCCAGTCTAGCCAGCTGGCGGCGACACAGTCCTTCACTAGATCAGTGAGTTGGTTTCTGAAGCCAGCATTTGGATGACTAAGCTAACTTTGTAATTAATTTTTAATATTTTAATGTTCTTGTATTGCATTTTTTGTTTTCTCTTTATCAATATTTTATATCTATACTGGATTTGACCAACACATGGACTGCCGTCTTTCCGGCTATCTGATGTCAACCCTGGTGCAGATGCTATTTTAACCGCCTCCTTCTAGTTGGGTCTACTAAAGAGCTTCTCATTAAGGAGGCACAGCCTTGACCAGAACTACTTCAAGCACGAATCTCCGCAAAGCCCTAGATCAAACCGAGGTATCCTGGGCTCACTTCAGCGTCCTGGAAAAAAAATCGGAGACCAGATGATATGTGATGTTATCTGAGGCATATAATTCCCATGGTTTTATAGTAATCCATAAAATGACATTTCCATCCATTTCGAATTTAATTTCATTGAATCAGCTACATTGCAAGCGATTGAACTGAGGGTTGAGAGGTTGGTCAGTTATGTTGTGTCACTTGGGAAAGTAGCTCTTTCGGGGAGCAGACCTCCATAGGGAGTAAACGTTTGGTTTCGCCCCTTGGCTCTCCGCCAGTGAGTCGAGGGGACATTTGAAAAAAGTACTGCTACATAAGCCGTGGCCTATTAGACGTTATATTACTTGGGATATTTTACCAATCGGGAGCTACGATCAGAGGATATGCATATTTAGACCAGGCTCGTATGCAAGGGCTGGGCAGAAAGGGGCCCCTAGAAAAATGTTACCCTCAAAATTGTAGACCTAAAGTAATCATGTCGCTAGAGGACCCATTGGCCATAAGTTGTACCTCTACCGCTCTCTCCACTTTTCCGTCCCCAGAGTTGTTATCTGTATTTAGTCTAACAAGCTTCCAAGGCACTATTGACCAAAACTCTTATCTATTAGTAGAACTACTAGGCATGCAATGTATACCACAGAGACTATTATTTGAGATTAGACATGCTGTGCAGAGCGGAGGGAGAGCAAGGTGTGCGAGGATGACTCATGCTCTAATAAAATAAGTCAGAAAACCAACCCAGACATGCACACGACGTGATTTTTAGTTCTCAGAAGATGCATTATATAAGTAATGGCAAAATTAGCAGCATGATTATTGCTTGAATACATCTCACCAAATCTCTCTTTCTGGAATATAGCACCAATGGAAGCTCTCTCGCCCTTTTCAACACCTTGTCTGACTACGGGCCTGAGTAAAGCCAAGAAGTTGCCACCTGTCAGTAGTCGTTCGCAGGTAGGAGTACACTGATATTTACGTTTTCAGGGACACGTCGGCAGCTAGTTTTTACAGTGTTTATCATAAGGTTTTGGAGCTGGGACTGGGGCTTCATCCCATCCAGGGAAGAGATTTACTATTTTCAAGCAAGACTTATGCTATTTTCTGGAAACACTAAATGTTATGGCAAAAATGCTGCAGCCCCACCCCAACCCTTGGAAGCCGTCCCTTGCGCTTATCACTATTTAAGCCAACATTTGTCACGGTAGTACTCACGGTATTTATTTTAGGGGGCTGAGCGTTTTTCTTGGAGAAAAACTGAAGCAAACAGTGGAAATTGCCCAATTGTTTTCCTATACTCAGAGATAAGTCTGTTTAGCCCACCTAACTCGTAGGCATGGTCAGCCAGTTCTATCACGGAGTCAATCGTCTTTTCAAGTAGTCACACCTTTATGCTTTCACATGCCTATGTTCCAACACTTCTTTGTTCCGACACATACATGCAGGCATATGGCTTTGAGTGACGTATACAAATTTTTGTTTTTTTCACAGAGATAATGAGATAAATGGCTTAATTCTCGGTGTAGACCCTATCCTTCACCATGACCTAAACCTAACTGATAACCATAACATCCATACCCTACCCCTGTAAACTGTAACATCCACACCCTACCCCTGTAAACTATAACATCCATACCCAACCCCTGTAAACTATAACATCCATACCCTACCCCTGTAAACTGTAACATCCATACCCTGCCCCTGTAAACTGTAACATCTATACCCTACCCCTGTAAACCGTCGAAACATAGAGACATCATACATATCAGTGGCGGATTCAGGGGGCGCAACATTGGCCGTCATGCTTGAAAAGAAAGTTGAGGCAAAAAAGAAAATGCTTCAAAATGTGTGAAATATAGCACCATTTTGAATCTCAGCTCTCTTCCAAAAGCAAAAATTCTCCAAAGGGGAGGGGCACACCCCAGGACAGCGATCAATCAGACCTCAGGCTCTCTATTGAAAATTCCTGGATACGCCCCTGCATATGGACGTCTAAACACCAGTCACCTCTTCAAGCCGATGCTATACAAAACGTGAAACCCAGCGGTGCTGTTTGTGATGTATCAATAAGATCCCGATCTAGGAACAAGTTAGTGCCTGATGAACTGTCCAGTTTCCCGCCTTTTTGAAACAGAATAACCTGAACTGTGCCAAATAGGGCGGGCAGACAAGCATTCATTCTACGAGGTATTGTAATAGTCAAGGGCACTGTCTTCACAAAGATTTGCTTATATTTACATGTAAACACCAATCCTTTTGTTTTAAGGTGATAGTTGGCCAAATTGTGTGTACTATATTTCAAACCTTTTTATCTTGTCTGTATTTCTGACATAATAAGACATCAAGAGATGACGCTCTTTGAACGGGGTGTTTTATATTACTGGCATTAATGAAAACCTAGTTTTCTGACCTTGCTGAAAAGGGCAAACAATTTCCAAGGTAACTAAAGGGTAAGGCCAAGCTTACAGGAGGCTAGGTCAACCTGTCAGAAGACTTGTTGGTCCGTTCAGGTAGAAACGCAATACGAAGTCATCGTGTGACTTATTAAGGAAAGTAACCAATCACGACTGTCATTTTCGAAACGCACTGATTATTATTTTTTTTCACTCCATTCAGATATATCCCAGAGCTCATACTTAATCATTGAAGACTTCTTAACATTGTGTACCGAGCTTCCACGAAAGATTCTAAATCAAAGCGGAGGCCTCTCATACCACGAGGAAATAGCTCAGATCGAATTGCAGTCGGCTTGAGAAGTCTTTCGTTAATAGTTCGTGAAACCTCGGGCAATGTACTTTTTGTGATTTATTCTATATCACCGGAACTCGAGGAATGATGCTTATATTTTAAAAGGAGTTCTTTTGTCTGTATAGTATAGAGTTAACGTACTCAGTAAACATACTCAGAAAATATGAGGCTGCAGTAAAAAGAGCAATCTTGCTTAACTTCTGCTTTTACGCCGTCTACCTAAAATGATGTACATGTAAATTAGATGCCAATTGTAATTAGGTGAAAATTTGACTTCCTCAGTAATACGAGAGGGCGCAATGTGTATGGAATATTTAAAGGGCACATACAGTCAACTTGAATTAGTTAATGCTGCCGCTAGTATCCTGATTCATGTATGTTTCTTTGTAATCATGTCAATCATGTGGCGGTAGCATTGTCGCCGAATTTTATATCCATGATTTAACCTTAATTTGCAATATTCTTGTTCTGAAAACCTCGGCAGATTCTCGTATTAGAAAGTTTTTAAGATATAGTTAATACGAAATTGAATTGTGACTCTTTTTGCCTCTAAGGTTCATTTATATAATAGTAATGCCAGAGGTTTCTTAAATATCAGTGTTCGTCTGAATAGATGGTGCTTTAGTAATATTACTACGTCACAATTCAACTACAAACTAGAAAGCTTGTGTCAGGAAAGACCTAAATGTAGTTGGAAGGAAGGGCCTGATGTATTGTGGGTATTTTTAACATAAGTAGAAACAGGGGTTTTGTTTTTCATTGCGAAAAATCCTTGTCAGGAATAGCTGGTTTCATCCAAGTATTTAAAGACGTCCGAGCTATTGAGCTATCGAACTGCGAACTGGTCCTATGTTTGAGCGTATCGTTCAGGAAGATAACATTTTAAACAAAAACAAGTGAAAATATATAACAGTCTCTCTTGTTACAAAAAGGTCATACCTAAAAATGCTGAAAACTACAATCAACATCGCACTAGAATCTTTCGTTGTTAAAGAGTTGGCATCGTTACAACTCAGTCAACTTGCTTTAAGCAGGGAGTTTCCGTAATATCTCCCTGCTTCAAGTCACTTTACTTTGGCAAAATCTTGAGCGATAAGGGCATCAAACTTTCATTTTTTGCAGAAATCATGAAATATGTCAGATTTAAATATAAAAGTTTTTTTTTTTGTAAAATAAGTGACTATCGGGCTTACATTGCAATAGACCCTTTTCCAAACAGTAATTCCACAGTATTATGGAATGAAGTTTTGGTATGCATTGTTTTTGTCAAAGACATTTTACTGTTGCCAATATCAACCCGTACCGAAACTCTCTCCCATGATCTTTTGTAATTGCTATTTGGAAAAGTGCAGGGGTGGTGCCAGGATTTACCCCATAGGGAGCCAAGTTTACTGAAAGGGCCAGCAACCCGAATCTCCGATAAAGTATGTCGGATACAAAATTTTTGCGGCCAGAAAATTTTTAAGGTTTTATGGAGGAAAATTACAACTTTGCAGTGGGGCTTTTATTAAAGAAAATTTGAAAAATCCGAGGGTTTTTTTTTTTAAGAAAAATGATAAAAGTTTGGGTTTTTGTTGAAGAAATTGCCCTAATTTAAAGCAAAATCAAGTAAATTGTCCGAGGGACTGAGTGTCGTCGGGCTTATACATATTTTGTCAAGTAGCCATTACGAATCCGCAAGGAAATTGAAAAATTTCCCCGATTGGTTGGGGCCTTCCCAGAAGGGGAACCATGGCCCCTGACCCCCTACCACCACCGCCACTGGAAAAGGATGTATGAGAAGATGGGCTCTTCCTTTTTTTTGACATTTGACCACGTAGTCAGGCTTGCAGAGAAAGAAAAGGAGTACAGTTACCGAATACCTTCCACCAGTCCAAACAGTCATCTTAAAAGTCACAGGTCAAGGGTAAAAGATGGTCTTGTTGTGTAGTCCACCCTGCATATTCGACAAGAAAAATCTTTTTTCAGACTTAAACTCCAGTAAATAATATCTGAAAGAGTAATTCATTACACCTAGAAAATGCAAGGGCGTAGCGTAGCTCCGTGCAGCCAACTACTTATAAATGTTAAAGTTAACTCTCGTTGGATGGCCTTTGCTTTCGCTCATACGTTTTTACTGCTCCACTTTTAAGATGGGTCACATAAATATTCTATGGCAAACTGGACGTGTGGAAGAGATTCTTCTCCACGTCTTACATTTTGCAAAGCATTCAAAGTCGGGCTAGTAAAATGGTCATCCGAGGACGCTTCAGTTCGGCGCGCAACCGACTAACGGCCGGCTAGGTAACCCATTTTGTTGGCAAGCTTATTGCCAAGTGGGAGGAAAGCTGAAATATTCGGAGAAAAACCCACGTAAATCGGACGGAATCTGAACCCACGTACATGTAAAACACATTGTTGAACAGCAGCTGGGATGTACCACTTTGTAACTCGACGACCCCTTTCATCTTGCCAAAATCTCCACCTTAAGTTTACGACCTTATACATTAATGTCATGCGACTTCATTTTTGGAGGGTAAACAATGAAGAACACTGCACGAACGCGTTAGTAGGCGGTATCCAACCAGTCCGGCGGTACACAAATCAGCTGTCTGCATTTGTTGTTTTAAGTTGCAGTGGTACCTCCATGTGGGCGCACTTTCTGTTCTGTGACGTCATATACTTAAGGTCTAGGCTATATGCAATGTTTTCATCTACCTTCAAAATAATATGCGTCTCCAACGAGGCATGGTACACTGACTGGTCAAAAATTTATCACAGTTTAAATACGTATATCTGAGGTTGTTTCATAATGCACTAGACTCTGTCTATTGAAGGTTGCAGCTAAAACGCATTAAATTGAAAAGACTCATATCATTCAAATAACATTTCTCCTTACCGATGACAGCTGTGTAAAGAGTGGCCAATTAATACATTTTTGTCTAATTAATATACAAATTGGAATATCCCGTTAACTACAATTAGAACGAATGCTACGGTGGCGAGAGTCATTTGTAAAATGACTTTAATGACATTAAAATTATTAACCATGATATGCTCTCTTCTAAAATGCTTTCCTGATCAACTGATCATGTCTTCACCGTTTCTACTGAAAGTGGTTGACGACGCCAGGGTAATGTTGTATCTAGACCGTTTCACAAAGTCCAGTCTACTTTTCAATTGTCACGCAATGGCAACTGTTACCCAGGGAGACTACCGTATGGCTGGCTTCGTGTAACGAAATTATGAGTCACGAGGTATTAGTTCCCCGAGCAATCGTCTGTGATGTTTTCCCTTCTAATACAGCATACACTTGCTTTGACAAGCATTCTGTACATCCGTTCGAACAATAATCGTGGCAAGTTTCGGTATGAACATTCAATGTTTCATAGCATGTAGCGCATTGTCTATTTTGGCCACGTTGCAATATTTAAGTCTTGCAACACTCATCAGTTAGCTTACTCAGCAAGTAAAGTATACTACACAGTTAGTTTCGATTTATGGTTGTTTTATTTAGACTGCAAATAATGGCGGTGTGCTAAATCCGATTCATATCGTCGGTGATATTTCTACTTTTGCTTGTAACACACTGTAAGTTTCTATCTCAAGTTTGTCTACCACCTCGAATTCTGTCCTTGGCAAGTCGTCTGATACAATACAAGGGTACAACTTGACAATGCATACTATTTTTCGATCATTCATGGTATGCTAATAAACACTCTACAGTCAATGTAGAAGATGCAAACTCTGGACTTGCTCGAAGGTCTTGCTAGAGACTACCACACGCTAAAAACGTCCGGGTTCATATTTGAACCAAATCCGTTCAAATGGGCACTGAAACAAAATCTGGGAAATTGTTATGACTAGATTTGGTTCATTTTGAACAAAACATGGTTAGTTTTGAACCGAAACTAAATCAAATGTTTGATTCGTTTTTTTCTTTTTATTTATTTATTTTTTTTTATTAAATGTCCATCGATCTGTTTTTGGATCAATTTGAACAGGACGTTTTTAGAGTGAAGCGGGTGTCATTGTCTCTGGATGCCCAATTTCAACAAGGCCAAAAGGATACTGCTGCAGCTAGGTCATCCAAATAAGGTCAGAGGAGGAGAACCTAGAGTACTATTGGCAATGCTTGTCCTGGGCTCTTTTCAACAGATTTAAGTTTTCAAAGGGTCAAGTTTCAGACAGAAGACTCATTCCACCCGCCAATTCATAGTTATCTGGAAACGGTTTTACTCTTGAATATGAACAAAATAGTAGGCAAAAATGACAATCTTTGATTCATCGGTTGTGATAGATATGAACCAACATTTTGCATCTCTTGTTTCTTAAAAATTTGATTGTGTATAGTTGATCGAAGACTCTAATTCCGATTATTATCCATCAATACATATGATATTTCCCTAAATTGGTACCGGGCAAGGATCATAAACTTGCAGGAACTATAATATTCTTATCGACATCGACCTGGATGAAAACTGTTAACACTAATGTCAGTGCTATAGCTACGCGCCATTTCACACTCAAATCAGCCCTGCATTTATACAAGCTCGCTCTCAATTGCACTTTTTGGTATGCAGAAACAACCTACCACGCTAAAAGAAACAGCAAAATTTCGTCTCTTTCGCTACCATGGGAACACTGGTTTAGTTCTGACTTGCCATGTTAAGTTGATAACGTGACCAACAACCCAGAGAAAGGAAATTAAGCTGGTATCTAATGAACATAGCGTGCTAACTCGGTAAAGACGAGTAGGTAGCTACTCCGACATTATAGATGCTGTAGTAGAAGGGTAGGCCAAATCTGCAGCCACAAGTGTGATCCAAATACTTCTTGATCGTTGGAAACGTCTAGCATTTGGAAACCCTAATATACTTGTAAGTTCTCCATAAAACTGGTCATAAATATTCCCACTGAATAATTAACTGAACTCACCGTGACGTAGCAGCGAGGTGTGACTTATAACGCAATATATCGTATCCATCACAAAGGCTGTTCCCCCTGATGTAAGCCAGGATCCTAATCACGACAAAGTATTTTAAAGCCATACACTCGTCACCCCAAAGTATATTTTTAGTATAGGGGTTTCAAAATTCTCAGTTGGTTACTGCTCTTTGATTGACAGCAAATTTTGAAAATTCAAAAAATACACAGTAGCTTACAATCCTCACAATGCAGAGAGAGTGCTTGGATTACACATTATAGACTTGCATGCACACCAGGACATAACCTTGAAGTAATAAAATAGGTTTGTGTCTATGCAAAGAGAAGTTTTATACAGTTATGGGAGGAACTACACGTTGCATAGTTGGGAGAATTGCAACTGTCTGGGATGACAAGAATTGCCCTTTAAAGTTTCATAATATCGAATGTTAAGCAGTGGAATTGACGCAAGGGTTCCTATGCCATTCCCAGCACGTATGCATTTGCCATAATGATATACGATTTTTTTTGTATTTACATCGTGAAGAAGAATCAATCTCTTTCAGAAAATTGACTTTAAGAAATTTAAAACAAAATAAACAGGGAATAAGACATTTGAAAGCATTAAAACTCTTCGCATGCTAGTTAGATATGGACCCAAACTGGTGCATGGAAGAATCAACAGCGTTACAATAAAATAAACCACACCTCCAGTTTAAGAAAGCTAAATGTCCCAGCTAATGTTCACTGCCTCTAAGATATTGTCTGATTGGCTGGTGGTATTGTATTACATCGATTGTATCCTTTATTAAGGTCAGAGATTAGTTGGTGATTAGGGTTAGAGTTAACCAGTCAGAAAAATTCTTGCGAGACAGTGCGCATAGGCCCAAATTTCGACTTATGTCAAAAAATGCATTATCAGTAAGTGATGGATAATCTTGATCAACTGATGGACTTGTTCATAATAAATATTATGACAACTAAAAGGCTGATCAATACATTTACAGGGGCGGTCGGATTGGAAAACAATCAAATCATTGGGGCGACGGACAGGTCAGCTGTTTGTATTGCCATCCTCAGACTAGTAGTCGTTTTTCATTTTCATGTGCGTGTGCAGAAATGCTTTTTGGAAGTCAATTAGACTACACTATTGTTATTCGGAAGGGAAAAAGGAGACAAGGGAAGCAGAGTTTCACATAAAGTATAGCATTTTTGGAGTAGAGAGAAATCCCATTATAGAATAACAAATTAATATGAGAACTGACATGATATCTTTTCATCTAGATCAATGACAACTAGCAGATGTAATTCTTGGGGTTTTCAAGAATGATTAGGACGTAGGCGAAAAGGCGCACTTTTAAGTTGAAATATTATGAAAAAACGAAAACATTGTAGTGAACCTAGTACTGACAACACCGTTTCACTTCTTTTCTAGAAATGTGACTGTTTCTTTGAATACGACCGTAAGACCGCTTGCTTGGCTACCGTAACAAATTGTTAGTAAGTTCATACGATGTCATATAGAACATTTTAATGATATTTTTGAAGAATGTATGAAATTTTTTCATACATGGAACACGCAACAAGAGTACAAACATCAAATGAAAGAACAAAAACAACAACCATAAATATTAGGGCAAAGCAACAACAATCACAACAACAAACCATAGCAGTAGCACCCAAAGCCCAGTGGATACTCGTATCGATGGAGACGGAAATTTATGAATAAAATGTTTCAAACGGCAGAAAATATATACGATTTTTCACTTTTTTATATGGAATGGTCGCTCTTGAATTATCCCTATACTAGCTCAGAACAACTTGATACAGTTGAAAGTAAAGCTACAGGACATAAAATCTGTCTCTCATTAAATTTTACGTTGTTGGGAGCAATTGATTGCTATAGGTTTTTGAAAAGCAAGAACCTTTAAACGACTGGTGAGGAAAGTCTAAGTTATCTACTACTATTATGAAACGAAAAACCACTCATAGAGCTGACTGGTTATGGTAACGCAAACCGATGAAAACAATGTGTAGCTTTAATTTGACAGGTAGGGTTCTGTGGTTATGGTTGAACACTTGATTGGCTGGGTGTGAAGGAACTGACATGCCTCGTGATTCGATGCCATATGGCATCCAACTCAATGATTATCTTCATTCAAAGAAACATGTAATGCACCAAAATTACTAGAATGAAGGTAATCAGTAAACCATACTCAATAAGTCCTTGTACGGAAACAAGTTTAAAGGTTGATCCCAAACTGTTAGCATGTTATGCTGCTGAGACCCTGAAATAGACCGTCAGATTTGATTAAAATGGTCATTAACAACAACCAAATGTCGTTCTGTAGTTTGAATAAGAAGTTAATGAAGACATCCTCCATCTCGGCATAGCGAAATAGAGCTTGGAGGTGATGCAAGTCTGAAATCATTAAAGGGAGACTTTGCTAAATCTTACAGATCTCTTCTTATTTCTCTCACAGGTATTTTCATAATGTTCCTGTGTCAATTCATTGAATATAGAGGGTAAAGCAATAAATTATTCTGCATAAATTTAGGGAATAAGTAACAAAAATATTGTCACATGACTGAAAGGAGCCATTCCTGAACCAGTGTACCGGGGTACACTGCTTCAAATTGGGGGACTGCATTTTCCCTTTAAAAGAAAAACACATCGTGCTTGCTAGTAAATATTGTGGAAAACGTAAGACAAACATTCTTCCCTTGTTCAACTTTATACAGGATCTGTAGGTTCTACGTGTAAGTCCCATCTAACCTTCAAGAGATATTTTCCTTATTTGTATCTATCTAGCAATATCCATGACCGCCGAATCACTACGCGACATCACTTTTATTTTGACCTACATAAAAGCTGGTAAAGGTTTGTCATCAGAAAAAAGTCAAGGTAACGTACCTGTATTAGATCTGAAATCTGAGGGTACTTTTATTAGTCTCCATTGATGATTATTTATAGGGAATTGCACACCCTATCTTTGGGATTCTGTTGCTATAATGTATGTGAAAGTGGTTCTTTCCCAAATATGTCGTTGCAACCATTGTACTATAAAATTGACATTAAACTTTTAAAACAAGAGCAGATCCAAGATTTTACAGAGGTGGGGGGGGGGTACATCCGTCAGGACAAAGTTCGAAGCTACAAGCTTCAAACATGCAAAACCTCGATGGGGCCCGGGGAAGGGTCTTATAGAAAAAGTTAAATTAGGCTTTGTTAAATGGTATTTCCTCGTATCTCAGTAGCAGCCGCACTTGGATAAGCTTTGTAGTGCCACTTGAAGCAGGAAAATCCCCTCGGGACCCACGCCTGTTAACGATATAGCCTACATTGATCCGACCCACGTCACTTACCACACCCAGATACCAGTACACGAAGGCTATGCTGTAGAAAATCTCTACAAACAGCAAAAAATAGTTCTGTCAATGGAAATCATATAAAAAGTTTTCTTTAAGAAATAACGTCTTCGTTTCTCACAGCCTTTATCTGCAATGCTTTATTGAGTAGAAATAAAATTATGCAGTGCTATACTGTTACTGATGATATGTTGAAAATACTCATACAAGGTTTAATAAAATAAAAAAGAAAAACCCTAAATAGCACACACCTGAATGGAGTCTTTAATACACTCATGGTTTGTTTTACGTTGCCATATGCTGATATGCTGGTGAAATAAGGGCAAAGCTTTAATGTATTCTACTTGCGGCACGCGTGCAAGTTGTGGGATTGTGAAAGCTTATATACACGGTATGCACATGCACCACTGCCCCAATGGAAATGATAAGGTCAACCAGGGTATGGATACACATCTGTGCCTTGCTCATATGTGCAACATGACTGCGTTTTGCTCGATAATAGAAACATGACATAGGTGAGTTCACACCAAAACCGAATTCTACTGCGTTTTACTGGCGGGACGGAAAATTTGTTATCTCAAAACGAATGGGGTTATTTTCTGAATTTTCATTGAAATAAAATTGCTCCTATTTATCCTGGGAAAAAATTTACACGTGCGGCCCACAAAACGCGGCAGATTTCGGTTTTGGTGTGAACGCACCTTCAGTAGGCTACATTTTCAGCTATCACAATGGTATTTGTTTAAGTTTTCTGACCTGCAATATTTATCTTTTATACCTTACATGAGATTCTTAGTTCTATAGCTCCTTATAGCCTTTAGACGATGGAATCAAACACTGAGAAAGTGTCTACCAGCAGTAAATGTTTCTCACTACACCGCTTTGCCCGCAGGTTTTGTCCTAATATTAGAAATTGGCACGAGAATATTTTCAAGATCATTGTCAACGAAAATGTCTCAAAGTCCGGCCCATCAATTTCTTTTTGCAATTAAATGCCCTCCGAGACTGTTCATGTCCCCCCATTTCACCAAAAAGCTATGATGACCGGACTCCGGTTGTGCGTTTTACATAACATGATCAATTTCATGGACTAATAACGTACTGACCGCGTTGATAGCTTGTTTTACGTCAACACACACTCTGCCACTTAAAAAGTTCTTAATTAAGGTGCCTATTGAAATTGTTCTCTTGAGTAGGTTTGAATGATGCAGCTTTAAAGATGGATGAAGCCCCTGGATGAGTTAATTATCGCCATAGTGGTTGCATATGAGTGGACACGGTCAGAAATGGCAAACAAAATCACCTTGATTTTTACACTACGTAACTTTGGACTTCTTGTTGTTCACAGTTTTTATTTAACAGACAGATGATTCATTTTTGTAGGGCTATAGGTGATGTGAAAATAAAGCTAAACAAGCTACGATGAAACCGGCAGACGCAACGTGGTGACAGTTGAATGAGAAAATTGTATTACCTATTTTATTATTTGATAGGACGTATTGCTAACATCTGGTAAGTAAAACGTCTCATGTATATAACCAAAAAGGAAAGAAACGAAAAGGCAGTACAATAGCTGTTTCTGAGCCAAGTCTTCTTTTAATATGCATAAACATGAAACATGCATTAGCCAATAAGGGATCCAGGTTTCCATTTCCTAGAGAAAGGTTTCACTCGTGCAAAAGTCAACGAACGCAATCACGTTCTACAGGACAAACGAGCACACGCGCAACTAGCCGGTCCCCTGAATTTGACCTTTTGACCTTTGGTACAAGCTCCCTATGTATGGTGCCATGTTTTCTATGTTAGCTGTCATGTTTCCCTGCATCATTACAAATGTCACTCCACGATCTAATCAAGAAAGTTGTACAAATAAAATCTTACCATCAAGAATGAGTCAATATGACATTACAAACAGCACGCTATATCGTTTGAGACTTTGGAACTTATATTTATACTCAGCTGCAACTTCATTACAGATTAATAGCTCCATTGTGTAGCTCGTAACAAAATTTCTCTAAAAAAGAGGTATTTAGATCCCAGATACTTTTCTTTTCCTTTTGAATTAGAACTAAAAATTACACTCTGAAAAACATAATTTTCTTATTGATACTTGGAAATGTTTATGTTTAACATAACCTATTTCACAACACACGATATTAAGCCACGTAGAAATGAAAACGCAGACCGAATAATAAACTTATTGAGTTCCTTGTTTTTCATTTCACAAGGAGAAAAACAACATTACAAAATCATGTTTTTATTAAGAGATGAGAGCCAAGATCTTATAACTTGGTTGAACATATTGCACGCTCATCCTGTTCACTAAGTTGTCGTGAGGGAACGATTAACAGGTTTGCACAAAAGAACATTTCTCAATAATGTTTAAACCCAATCGAATTTAATTGCATCTACAGATTCTTGTGCGGTTCTACTAGCACATGACACTCAATCTGTCCGTATATCAAAACTAAGGTAATGACTCAATTCACATTCTCTTTTGCCTTATATGTATATTATTAAGCCATAACACCAAACGGAGAAGGCAAGTATCTCGTTAAGTGATTCCATCCAGTCAATGTAAATGGCAACGAAATTTGATAGAATGAAACAACAATTTATAATGTGATGTAAAAGAGAATGTAGGTCTTAATGTACATGATACTATAATTATGTGTCCAATCTTTATCAGACCGAGTTTTTAGTGCGCATTAGGCTACCCTCGCTATGGCACTGATTGAAGACCGTCACATCATGTACATAAAAATTGTCGTCAAGCACGGCCGATCGCTTCCTTATACAGTCTAATGGCGATCATAATAAATAGTGTATTCTCTTTCTAAATGGGCCAGAAAAAATTGTATGAGTTTCATACATCAGTGACGAGCAAAAGTGCAATGATTTTTGCTACAATGCCCCTAACTGTAAAACAGGACAAAATGGGAATGCTATAGCTCTTCTTTTTGTACGAAAACGATAACATCCCTTGATTGTTAACGCCACAAGAAAGCTTCCGTTGTACAAGTAAGATTATAGTGTGGAGAGGTAACTTGCACTTTTCAGGTACTAGGTCAGGAGTAATGTTTAGTTACTTAACGAAAACCATTTATTGAGCAAAGTGTGCAATTATAATGAAATTGACTTAAAGCGCAAA
This sequence comes from Holothuria glaberrima, assembly GCA_009936505.3. Lineage (NCBI taxonomy): Eukaryota > Metazoa > Echinodermata > Holothuroidea > Aspidochirotida > Holothuriidae > Holothuria > Holothuria glaberrima. Next base: position 3,829 of record WURT03158624.1, on the reverse strand, counting down.
CGTTTAAACTAGAAACAGCTGTGGACGTTGACAAAACTGTTTATTAAGTTTGAGAATGAATACCTCCTTTCTATAAAGTATGTAAGTTTTTAGCTTATGATTTGTCCGAAGATTGATTCAAAGAGGGAGTCCCCCTCCCCTTTGAAAATTTTGAAAAATTTGGTGTCTTTACATGGAATCTGGTGCCACATATGCTACCTTTTGAAGTAAAAATTGTTTTACAACATTTACTTATTTTAGGAACAACAAAAATAAAACGGCATCAGTGAGGGGGACCATGGCCCAATTCCCTCCCCCTCCATGAACGCCAGTGCTGGTGATACTTCTTCCAATTCCACGATTTCGCGATATTTTCCGAAATTATTCTCTTTCCAGAAAATTCCCCGAATAGTAACAAAATTTGTCGAATTTCGGGTAATTTCGGTAAGAGTGGAAATACTGGCCATACACCTTTGCAGCTTTTGAAACTACTCAGTCTCACGGAGACAGTTCGTTGGCGCATGTTTTAAGTTATAATTCAAACTGGTGGGTGTAGGGATGAATGAAAACCTCAATTTGGACACTTTTTGGACTGAAAATGAAAATTTTTAGGCATTTTTTGCCAAGTTTTTCATATGAGAGGAAAAAATGGTTGAAATTTTTTTTGGCGGCCAAGAGGAGTGGGGCCGTCCGGACCCCCTGGACCCCCTACCTAAATCCGCGCCTGTTCAGTAAGAGGTATATAAATAACCTTATACGGCACAGCGTGTGAATTATTATTGCGTTCTATACCCCTAAATAACCTATGACCTGAAGAGATTGCACATACAAAGTAACAACTCTGCACTGACTTACTGACGTAAACGGTCAATTATTTCTGCCAAGATATTCCTAAAAGGTAAATATGTATATGTATTTTCACCCTCATTTTAATACTCTGGGAGAAAAGGGAAAAAGCAAATAAAAATAAAAAAAAAATAAAAATAAAGCTACCAAAATAAAATTTGCAGGCTAATATATGTGACTTTAAGAATCACGGACATTGTATGCTTTGGGAGATTGTCCCACGAAAACCCTACCTAAGTAACTTGAATTTTTTATCACTAAAGTCAATTCTCTAAGCTGGGTAACACTTGACTAACAACGTTTTATCCAATATTTTTTAATATGGAACTTTTCAATAAACTAAAAGTGCGCCTAAACTGGTAAACCTTCCCTTTTATTTCATCTCAGCTCAATGACTTGTCTGCCGTATCCAATGGAGAGATGAAACAAGAATAGTGCAGAAGAACGGCAGAACAAGCAACAGTAAGGAAATGCACTTTAAAGGCCATGATAACAATACCCTTTCCCCAAAATTCTCATGGGAGATATTTTTCAAAGTGCTCGAAAATTTTGAATCTCTGTGTCTGGCTCGCACTTTTACATAATCACAATCCATGACTAATGATGAAATATATGGGGCCACATTTCCCCATTTCTTTCGCAGTCGGTATCTGTCTCATTCAGTATGGTTGCCTTAGAGGTTAAGATGAATCTAAACCATAGCTCGAATCTTGTGAATTCGTTTAAAGGACATCGCTGTTTTCGTGAAACAATCGAGTAACAGTTTGAGTTACCAGTTACATAAATTTTCAGTTGCGTGTATTTTTTCCTGCCAGGTCGAGTAATGTGCGAAACGAAGAATCGAACTCCTAACTGGCAATAATTACGTTTCGTTTAAGAATACCGTACATTATCTGTAAATGTACACATTAACAATAAATCTTATTGTTCCTTAAGAGGAAAGACCGTGATGACATTTAACTATAAATGCTCGTCCAACAACATCATCGCACGTCTGTTTATATAATTAAATAATGTCTAGTGAAGATACCATTAAAGCCCATATCTTATTGAAAAAATAGATCTGGCAGATTTAAGGCCAGAATCCCTATCACACTGGGCGGATACAGTTTCTCTTTAAAAATAAGCTACCAAACTTTTGAAAGTAAAAAAGAAATGTCCATTGAGATGGAATAATTTCTGTCTGGCTTTTAAAATTTCGATTTGGTAAACAATATTTTATTCCCTTGAGCTGACCAGCGTTTACGAATCTACATGTCAACCTTAAATGTGAGCTGAGGTAAGGCAACACTAAGTTTGGTTGCAAAAATTTGTTTGGAGGCAAATTTAAAAAGGGGCCTTGCCCCCTTGACTACGACTCTGAGTGTTTGATTGAGACATTCTCTTAAGAGACGGTGTTGTTGTCCACATCTGTGTCCATGAATCTTTCGAAGTCAATATTGTTACGTTTTAACAATATGTCCTAATTATTAAAATTATTTACTTTACACACGTTATTAATTTGGGTTTACCGAATGGATATGTTACTACATTTGCCGAATTACAAGTAAAAACATTACTTTCATAATCCTGCAAACCTGCAATTGGGAGACATTTACACTGACTTATACACTATTTTCTAACCCCTAACACTAACCCTAGGGGCGTAGCTAGGCTTTTTTGTGTGAGGGGCAAAATGGACTCATCGTCCCCATTATGGACCGCTGTCCTGGGGGAGGAGTATAAGGAGAGGGGGTGTCCCCCTCCCCTTTTGAAATTTTTATGCTGCCTTGAAGGCCTTAGATGCAAAATGGAGCTATATTTTGTTTCATTTTATACTAGATCCCAGTGTTCTCCACGAGGGGTTTTAGAGGGGCGATCCCACCCTCTGAGTGAAAATAGCCTCCACTCATAAATAGTTGCCGCCCTAAAAAAAATCCAGCTTCCATTTTCAAGTTCATATTGCTTCATAACACAAAAATATACAAGTCAGTAGGAAGGTAAACTTTCTCATCCCTCTAGAGGTGGCGCCAGGGTTCGCTGGACGGGGGAGGGGACAGACTCCATACCATGCCGTTGCAAGGTATATATATGGCATAAAATTTGTGTATGTTAGAGGAAAATAGTTTCGCGCTGATGTAATGTTTTTCCCAGAATCTAACCTGTAGAAAAGCGCGCGAAGCGCTCGAAATGTTTTTGGGTAAGCCTAAACTAAAAAGAACATGTACTTTTTTAAAGATTACTATATATTGGTCAATTGTTTGGGCAGTTGGTCCGTATCGGGCACAACTTACATTGTACTTCCCTCCTCGAGTCACTAGCCGTACCGCACGACAGACACAAGAGATCATTAACCTGTTAACTAAGTTTAGCAAAATGAGATGAAATTTCCGACATTTACATAAATCCATGGATTTTCCTTATTCAATTTACTTGAAAAGATGGAAAGGGTTTGTACTATATTAGCTATAAGTAACGGAACTGAGGAAGAGTGGGCAAAGGGTACTGAAGATTTGGGGTTTTATCGCAGAAATGACCCTTTTGAAAGCCCAAACTAGAAAACCGACCATGGGTAGCGACAGAATTTTCCCGAAAGCGGACCGGGTCATGCCAGCAATTCCAATTTCCGACAGCACCTACTTTGAGGGGGTGGTGAGAAGGGGATATGAATGAGTCTAACCATCTCATGCCATTGCAGGGCATATTTTGCACAATATCACTTAATACTTCAAAAAACTTACGTTGAGCACTGAAACGTCTTTTGAATCTTAATCGTGAAGTTTCAAAGCGCGCGAAGCGGGCAAAAACTTTTGGTACGCTTACAAAAAAAAAAAAAAAAACAAATGTAATCATTAAGAACAAAAAAAAAAGAAACTTTAGGGGTTGTAGGCCGTATCGGGGATAACATACATTGTGTAGAAACCACCTGGACTACCCGATGGAATAGGCAAACTTTACTCCGTGGGTCGCACACCAACTGACCTACCGCATGACACACACAAGAGAACAGCAACTAGGCTTTGTG
>WURT03158623.1:15418-28894 GCA_009936505.3 Holothuria glaberrima | reverse complement strand
CCATCTCCATTTCTTCGTTTCGGTTTCCTAACACAGGCTATTTCACCTTCAGCACAGTAGATTTACAAAACAAGATGGCTGGAAAGTTTACGACCTATCTCTTGGTTTATCTGGAAATATCGCAGTATCTGGAGGCAACGAAAACACAAGAAGAACATTCATTGACATTCACAAAGTAAAGAATTCTGATTCTAGAGATACACCAATCGTAATTTATTCTAAAGAATTTGAAGTGCATTCGTCAGAGGGAAGGGACTATTGGGCTCGATTGATATCATTTGTTGGATCCGATGATAGCAAGTTAGCATCCTGTCTTTTTAATAAATTAGTATTGTTTGATGTTGGTAAGGATGAAGTCTTACGATCTCGTATCTTAAATGGTAGGGCTCACTGTCTATTCGTTGGAGAGAAGGAAATATTTATCAGTTTCTTCCAGTCAAATACCATTGCTGTCTATGACACGCCAGACCTAAATGTTATCAAATCAATCATCTTGCAAGGATTTGGAGTTGAAGATGTTTGCTGGCCTTGCGGTGTTACACTTGCGAGTGGAAGATTTTTTGTTTGTGTTGGCTACGATGGTGCAGAAAGTAATTTTAAATCGTTGATCCTTGAAGGAAATAGTGGGAAACTTGTATCTGAATTGACAAAGCCAACAGGAGCAAACTGGTTTGCAGAGTGTATAGAAGTTTGTGCTTCGTTGGGTGTCATTGCCGTCGTTTGGTATGACTCGTACTACATCAACAAAGACATGCGTTTTCAAGTTGTATTTTATTCCTTGTTGGGTGAAAATGACTCTTACTTTAGCTTCCTGAAGGTAGATGTTGAATTTGGTGTGTTGGCAATCAGAATATCAGACAGAGGTGACAAGGTGATAACGTGGAACAAAGTAAACAGTGAAGTGAAGGTGTATGACATGGTAAGTAAATGTACTGGAACATTAGCGGAGGAAGTTGTTAGAGCATCGTCCTGAGGGATGGGTGTAAAATGACCTGGTATTTCCGATATTTTCGCAAATGTTGTGAATATTTGAGTGTCTTTGGATGCAATTTGATGCTACATTTGTACAGTTTTTAGGTACATATATTGAAAGAGTTCAAATTTTATTGAAAATAAAATAAAAAGAGACGCTACATGGGAGCATTTTGGTAGCTGTTTGTGTTAACAAAAAGGCCGTAAATATTTTTCATCTTTACTTCTCATCTGAAAAGTGCCTCTTAATGATGTTTCTTTAGCTTCAGTGGGTTAATAGTTGGATTTGTAGGTCAAAATATAGAACGAAGACAGCTAGCCAGACACATAAAACCCAGTATTCCTGTTGCATAAACATGCAATCTACGTAATAATGTTGCAAATGTTATATCACAAAGTGTATGAGTTTTACAAACAGTTGAACCGTGCTACTACGATCGTTACAGCAGACATGAATGGGTTAGATGTTGATACCTTGTGAGCAATGTTGAGATTTTGATGAGTTACGAAAGTAAAGTTTGTACTAACGGAAGAGGCCTAGTCCTGGAACATAAAACAAGAAAACAATCCTTAGAGTTGCAAGTCTCACGTCCTTGATATTCTTTACATATTAATTGGTTAAGCAGTCGTTCCACTTATCCTTATTTAAGTTAATAATGGCTTAAAACAGTTTTGGAGCACATCTAACCTCGAACCTGCCACATCATCAGTACATGCTGAAGTTTTAAAATCAGATACCTACCCACCAAGTTTGAAACTGACTGGTATATTAGGAATTCGCGACGCGACGCACTGTTTTGCATAATGTGACACGGTTTTCAACAAGAACAGTGGTTAGGCTATTTGGGCTCTGTGTCACCTCAGTTCTTGCTTTCTAAGTATTCGAATGCTTCTTGCTAATGTCGATAGGTTTTATTTCTTCCTATTCTGACACTTCTAAAACAAAAAAGAGTACAACATGTTAGCTTTGTTTATGATTTTATCGAACAGGCAGACTTTTTCACTTATGTTCACGTGAAAGGAAATTTAGCATCACAGCTCCAGACAGAAGATTGTTCGAAGTTGGCCGAGTTTTTTGCTCTTCCTAAAGATCAGACCAATGCTATTCTCGAAAGTTTTAGGCCGACAGAAAAGCTTCTCCTAGCTCTGGAAAGTGAAGGTGTTATACAGCCACATAATGTGGAGAGACTTGCTGAAGCATTTATTGAGTTGGGAATCAATGTGTCCTGCTACACTTTGGTAGATTTCTTCCAAAGGACCAGATGTAAGTGCTGAAACACAAGTTATACAAAGAAACATTGTAAGATTGTATTTTTAATAAATAAAGTATAACCAAACATGAAAATAATGAAAGCTAAATCACACAACCATATTGTCCTAATACATTCCATTTACAACCTAATATAACTGCATGTCTTTGTCTCATTTGAAAGGCATAGGGGATTAGAAGGAAAATCAGTTTCAAATTTGCCAAATTTTCAATCATTGTGCATTTCCATTTATGACTTGTAGCCGTTGACTGTTTAATGGTAATATTGGTTAGAATAGGAAACCACTTCACAGGGGCAACAAGGTCGGAGGTACTGTCGTTATCCATCATATAGCACCTAGTGCATGGAAAAATACTCAAAGTAGAAATAAACAGTAAAGTTGACCTTGAAAGAGTAGACACCAAGTATACCGTTTTAAGTGAGTAATAATCCGAGCAAGCTATCACCATGCATGATGGCTACTACTGACATCTCTTTTGTCATTAGTGGAACAAAATATGCCACCCAAAGGTCGTGCAATTCTATACAATTATTGGCTATTTCTTCAGAATCTACTCATCATAACCGATCATCAGTTAGGATGTAACACTATCCTTTTTGATGTACTAAGGATTCGAAACCAAGGTTTCTCCACAAGTTTGTTTGACCTTTCATAGAATTTGAAGTGAAGACAAACTTTTTAAAAGATAAGAGCCTGTAAGCCCCTGATGTTTACACATCTCTACTCGTCTATTGCTGAAGTTATGAATATCTTTCGGTCTTAAAGAAATTATACTAGTCAATTGCAAAAAGTTATCCATAAAGTAAGAGGACTTAATTATTGATCCGATCCTTTAAGGGTCACTTTTTCATTTTGTGCTAATCATTTACTTATTACACATTAAAGGTTAAGTAACAGGTCAGTCACTATTATATCTTCTACGACAAATTACTTGAGCCTACTTATTGATAGACTGAGGCCTGTCATAGGTTTTGAGGTAACTTACTTGTCCACCTAACTACAATTTTTTTAGAACATTACATACTTTCTCTTACGACAGCCTTCTAAGTTTGTGGCATATTCGTTCTAAGCTGCATTCAACTCCTTTTTACAGCCACAGTCTTATTCTAAAAGGCCTTTCAAATTGTAAAAAGTAAGTTACCTTAATTATTAGCTAGAAAACAGATCCTCTCAATGAGCTTCTGTATCATGAATACGAGGAATTTGTCTCACTTAAATATCCTTTTTTGTACTGTAGGTGAACAACCCAGTTATATGCTGCCTCGTAACATTTCTATTTATCTTTTGCTTTATAGTTGAACTGGCGATATCAGTAGTACCAAGGATATCTGTAGTGTATCACAACTGCCTTTTTAAATTTTTTCTGCAATATTGCTCTTATCGGCTTAAGGACTCAGATTATACAGACCTTTTACCAGAAAGACTCCATTTTATAAACTTATGGTGTACGTAAAGTCAAAAATGTACGTCGTAAATTTTAAAAAATGAGATCAAATGGTCCAACTCCCATCTCCACAGGACATTCCTGAGCTGAGATATAAAATTTTGAAGCTGAATTACTCAATTTAAAATGGTAGATTGCGCAATAATTTGTGATGTCATTCTTGTACTACTCAAATTACTTTCTTTGTCTTTCTTTATCTTTTCGAAACCCATTGCACCTTGTCCTAAAATATGATCACTGTCGTACTGTTATGGGTTGACTTGACTATACAAGCCCTCTCCATACATTATGCTATGCGAGAAAACAATAAACGTTTCAAGGTTGTATTAACATTTTAATTTCAAAAGGAAACAGAAGTAGGTAATGTGAGTTGCACAGGAAGGACATCACGGATTATTGCCCAATTGATTATTTTAAACATGTTATAACTCTGCAACGGAATAAGCCATGAAGATGGAAGTTGGATGAATAGGATTTATTTTCCCTCTAAAATATACATTCTTGTAAATCAAGACTTTGGGTACACTGTAAAAGGCAAGAGCAGCTCTCTGATTTCTAAATATTCTCATCAATTCATTTTTGTATCCGCTTTTGTATGCCGGCGTTGTAATTTGCTATGTGAATTAATTATGAAATAAATTTCAAGCAATTATATTTTACAACTGCAAAATAACGAAAATGCTAATATACAAAAAAAAGTTACGGCTGGTGAAGGGCAGGACCTGATCCCAGCAGCCAAGTCTCTCGGGCTAAGGGTAGAGTTGATGTGTAGCAAACACTACCAATGACTCAAACTTAGCTAAGAGGCACGGTGGAGAGGGTCTGTGTCCTGCGGGCTGGACGGTGCTTGGCCCACGGCCAGTGCCAAACTACAGAACTCCTGGTCCAGCATGCCTGCTTGCCACCACCAGTTCTTGAAACCATTGTGGTCCATCAATTTCAGACAAGTACATAAAGATGCACAGTTAATGATTGGATATTTTTAGCTTGTAAGTTACTGGACATCTGCTCATCAATATTCTTCATCCACTTACTACTGTGAATATTGATAACTTCAATAAATATTCAAACTTACAATTAGAATCTTACAAAAGAAGTTCCCCTTCAGTACACATTACATTTATTGCTGGTCCTCTATCATGACGTCGGAGTCGTTTGTCTTTTAGATAGTGACGTCACGGAAGCGGTTCCATAAGTTCATCTTTCTTTTTGTTTTTGAGTTCGCGGAACGCTATACGATAGATTCCTCGCCACCCTATCAGCCCATCTAACATCATCAATAGTAGCCGGCCTGTGCGAATACTTTGATATCTCCGAGGAAAAGGCAAGCTGCATCACAGGCAGTCAGAATCCAGGTCTATCTTTTCTGCTGACCTTAGATGAGATTGGTGTTATCAAACCACCTGCGGTGGCTGCTTTAGAGCAACCATTTACCGAGCTGAAATTAGTCCAGGCTTTGGCAAAGGTTCATGAATACCAGTCAACAGTTGAAGAAGCTATAAATCAGCTTCAGTCACGCCGTGAACAAACAGAGGAGGGTAAGCCAACTTGCGTTTACATTTTAGAAGTATGAGTATTTGCAGGCACACATTTAAATAGAAAAGTTAACATCAAGTCTTGGGCACTTGTGAAACACATATGGAAGTAAATATTAATTTTAATTAAAAATAACTTGCATTTAAAACACATTATGGAACAATTGCCAATTTGCGAACAGAAAATGTTTCTCAAGTTCTTGCGAGTCTGGTACTGTTGTTTTATTATCTGAAAACAGTAATATGCTGCAATAAGTAACTGCAATCGATAAAAACTCACAAGCTACGTAATATATATGATCTGAATGAAAAATCTTTTAGAGAATTCCATTTTCTTTTAATGCTGTTGTGGCTCTTTCGTTAACTGTTGAAATTCTGTTCAGGTGGTCTTGAGCTTGCCTAACGGCCCTTTCAATTGATTGAATGTTCGTAATGTTTACATAGCCATACGCACACGCTAACCCAGAGGTAAGAGGGTAAATATGTTAGTAAGAACGCATTAGTACCTACAACGAGCATTACAAAAACTCTACTTTCAACACTTACAAACTGTTGTTCTTTTTTTTTTTTTTTTTGGTTCAGGCAAGAAAGAATTATTCACCCAGTGCCTTCGTAGTAAGATTAAAAGCTGGTATGAAACCATGACTCCTGTGCCATGGAAGAAGTCTTGCAGATGGACTTCTTTAGATCTCTTCGTCGGTAGTGGTTTGGTTATAACTGAGTCAAAAGCTACGAGAAGTCTAACAAACATTGACGAGAAATGTAAGCTACAGTATTCTCAAATTCTAACTCACGACAGACTAAAAACAGAAACACGTATCATCTTGGAAGGAGAACCTGGATCTGGTAAAACAACGATGTCTTCCCAAATAGCATATGATTGGTCGAAAGGTAAAATAATTGATCTTGATATTCTCATACTCCTGCCATTAAAATTCGCGAACAATGTAACCTTAGTAGAAGCAATTAAACGGTTTTACTTTCCAACGCATGGCAACATAACTGTACATGATATCGAAAGTTTTTTGGCAAATCAGAACTTAAAAAGTTGTCTTATCCTTGACGGCCTAGAAGAATACAACAGTGGAGGAGTACTGCCAGCTGCAGAGCCATCTGAAGTAGTGAAAGTAATGGAAAAATCAAAGTACCCAAACTGTAAGGTGATACTTACATCTCGCTTAGATTATGCAAAAAACCTTCCACCGTGTCCCATGTTAAGAATTGGAAGATTTGGTGAAACAGAAAGAAACACTTACATTGAAAATTTGTTTGCAGATAATACAGAGAAGCAACAAGCTATGAAAAGGGTCATTGAGAATACTCCATTTATACTGGACCTTTGTAGTGTACCTCTGTTATTTGTGCTGGCTGTGCATAACATAGAAAGCATAGAAAAGTTGAAAGAACGTCAGCTTCACAAAATTTCTCCTTTCATAGAAAACGTGGTTGGAATGTTCTGTTCTTCATCAGACTTTACTACACAACCGAGAGTATATGAATTAGAACGTGTTGATGATAGATCAACACTGGAAGAGTTTGCATACAATGGACTTTGTAAGGGGCGACAAATATTGTCATGGCGGAAAGATACTTTAGAGAGAAACATACCCAACTTAAACCAGTTTATTGAGTCTGGAATACTTGTTGTTGAAGAAGGAATTTTGAAGGGAAAGTTACTTAGTGTCCAAAATGAAAAAAGGGAAAGTATTCTACCTAAAAAGGACAAGGAGCAAGCAAGGGTGTTAAAGGAGAACTTTGCTGCAGATGTTGATGAATCAAGCGGCAAGGCAGTAGAGGTGAAAGATGTTTACTCCTTCCCTTTACCCTTTGGAGAGAAAGGATCAACAGAAAATGTTTTCTTTGAAGAGCCTTCAAATGGAGAATCAAGTTCGCAGTTTGAATCAAAATTAGGGGCTACTGAGCTGCAAAAGAATTCTAGTAGAAGTACAAAATTATTTCCCTTGAAAGTTAAATTTTTACATAAAGTCATCCAAGAATGGTTCGCATCAAAGCATTTTTCATCTATGTTATGGAAATCGTTGGATGACAATTCACACCAAGGGCTGTTATCTCATGTGTTGCCGCTTATCATTCCTACTGATCTACATTATGTCTTACGTTTCACATGTTATCTTTGTCCTCCAAGTTGTCATCTCATAATGGATTTTCTTCTTCAAAATCACCTTACTGTTGAGGGAGATATTCCAGAATACATAGTTAACTGTGTATGCCTTTGCTATAATGAATACAAAGGCAAGGTGGACCGTCAAATAAAAGACGTCTTAGCCAAGGTGTGTAAAGAGGTTATAGTCATACGATCAGATGACAGCAAAATACTGCAACAGTCGAAAATGACACTTTTGAGAACGGCAGCTAGTTTAGGGGTAAGCAAATTTTCTTAAGTGACATTTTTCAGGATGTGCAAATAAATATGTAGGACAATTAACAAAACTTGCACGTTTGTGTTTGTAGACAAACATTTTCCAGTACACATCTCATTATTATGTTCTTCTTTATTGACGGATGTAGTTCTTTTCAAATCTTGACAGATTCTTATTAAAGAAGTACATCTTGCTGATGTTGTCCTAGACGTTGGTGAAGAGAGTGTCAAGTTGAACGCTGATGTTACATTTGATGCGGCTACACTTACTAAGATAGAGGTCATTGAAATGAGTCGATGGGATCAAAACTTGAAAGAAAAGGACTACCGCAACATTTTAAAATTGTTACTGTGCAGTTATTCTCTTAAAAAAGCTCGGTAAGAAGTGGAGAACACAATTGTGATGTTTTAGTTTGTTTGAGGTCTCAAAGTCAATAGGTGCATCAGTGCTACGGAAAAACGCAACTGTTTGTAGTGGGGTCGAAGGTCATCTGAAATGAACGAAGGTCACTCTCTGAAAACATTGTTAACATGATATCTCAGGATAGGATGCTTGGATACTTTCATCTATTGTATGTACTAGATGAAATAACAGAAAAACGTCGTGCTTGGTGGAATTTAAAGGTCACATAAGATCGTTAGAGGTAAAATGATGGAAGCGCTTTTAACACAATAACCCAAATATTGAAAGCATGTTCACTTTTCATATTTCCCATGGAGAATTATTATATTAAGAGTAAGTACGCTACTTCTTTTGTTGAGGTCGAAGTCGTCTGAGGTCACTGCAGCTCAAACTGTGAAAATTCTGTTCACATGGTATTTCCAGGTCGGAAACATGGCTACTTTCTTATTTGTAGGTGGGTTATTACCTTTAGAGAAAGAACACTAATAGCTAATCCTATCATGTAGATATTTTATGTAAAGTAGAGGAGAGATCATGTTTTGGGGAGGTCAGATGTCGTCTGAGATCCCTGGAGGTCAAAAGATGAAATCTTGTTCAGACGATATCTTCATATAGAAGACATAAATACGCGGCGTACATACCATGAACAAGTGATACATGTGAAGAAGAACACTATTGTTTTGGTAGAAGACACAAGTCATATCATCTCACGAGAGGTTACATTCGGAATACATTGTAAACAGGACATCTCCAGATAGGAAGCATACAAACGTTGTCATTCCTAGCATGTATATATAATTTATTGACTACAGGCCTTTTACAGTCTTTGTGGAGGTCAAAGGTCTTCTGAGGTCATTGGGGTCAGACGTGAAAGATCTCATGCTAATATAGATAGACATCACTTTCAAAGATGGGTTACACGTTTAGCCATATTGAGGTACCAATCTTGTTGTTCTGCTGTTGTGTATGGGTAAAGTGTCTTTTGATATCACCATCTGCGGTCACCACCATCATCACTCGACAATCTTCTAAGCCTGGTGAAATAAATTCTTCGAAACCTCATTGCATTCTGCGTTCTGGTTTAGAAGGAAATAGTGATGACTTTTGCACACAATTCTCATTTTTCACATTTACAAAGTGCTCTCTCTCTCTCTCTGAGGGGAGATGGTTCTGGAGAAAGGGCATTTTTTGCACCCTCAAGAAAGGGCTCGCAAAAAGGATTCCCAGGGTTAAATTCCATTTGACCAAAACCATTTGAAACCATTCAGGTTCCAAATTGTTTAGAATGTGTTTTGGTCAATTTTCCATTCAAAACCATTTATAACCATTGAAACCAGTTATAAAAACAGTTGAGATTACCATTTGCATTTTTTGAGACCAGTTAGCACCATTCATAACCATTTGAAAGCAACTTAAAACCATTCAAGATCATTCGAATAGAATGTGTTTTGGGCAAATGGTCCAAATGAAATTTTGTCATTTTAGTCTATTTACGACGTTAAGGGAAATACCATACTCATAGTGGTTGTTACAGGAGTTTGCGATCGAGATCTCTTGCGAGTTGCTGAAACACAAGAGTTCTTATTAAAACCTTTGAAGAACATGATTTACAGTAAATATTTGTCGCAATATTAATCTGTTTGAACAGTAAGCCAAACAGTTCCGTTCTTGTATTTTCCAGTAATAATAGTATGGGACCATGTGTCTACACAGAACATTATTCATACTTTAGTTCCTTGTTTAGATTACCTATTATTCACTTCGCCCATGTCTTCTATCAAGCTTGAATTTTCCAAGTCAACCACCGGAGGTGGATAATGAAGAAGGTTACAAACTAGCCACACACAATAAAACAGGTATGACTAGTGATTGCGAAAAGTCCTCTCCATCCACATTGATAAATCTTTGAGCTGGAGAGGTTTAGCAACTTCATGGTGGAGTCACAAACCAAAACAAACAAATAATTGTTTCATATTTTAAAATGACTTGTGTATATTAGGGTTTTCGGTCCCGTGGAGCCATTAATGAGGTTTCCATTAATGTTGTTCATACTTTTTATAGGATTAGTCACATATTCCCACGTCAGATATTTTTCTCATCTCCGTTCTCAGAAAACAGGAAGAAACGAGTTCTTCTGTTAATGAAATTGTTTAAGTCTGGAATAACATTTTCGCTTTGGCAAAAATAAGATTTGAAAACCGATGTTCGTTCTTGTCCCATTGATTACTAATACAAGTTTGAAAGAGACATGTAATCTGACAGATTCCATGTAGAAGTTTATTGACTAGTCCATTTGTGAGTGAAGAGGTGCTTCGTGACCAAAACTATCTGTCAAATAAACGATTTCAATTGATACCCGCACTTAAAAAGGTTAAATTTACATATCACATGCTTTTAAGCTTCAAATGCTCCAAGAGAAAATTCCTAGTTAGTGGTGATTCAAACTAATTTATAGTATTCAATAAGGTGTGTTTTGTATTTATAAGACATGACATCTCAATGTATATTATGTGAACTGTTTGCATCGTTTTCAGTTGAATGGATAATTGGATCTGGATTAGTTCACACATTAAACATGGATACAGGAAAATGGGAAGTGAGTATAACTTTGAAGAACTTTTAATTTTCATCTAAATGTTTCGCATCTGTTAAAAGTATTTTTTAAGTAAGCTGAATCATAAAAGTGTCACACCCATCCGCATATACTATGAACTATACAAGACGACCCACGGTCTTCAACCGAAGAGGATAAGCAAGGCCGCATGACCTGCTCCCGGTTTCAAGTACTTGCATAATGCCCTTTCACTGCGTGTAACTATTTTTGGCAAATGAATAACTGCATATGTACATCGACATTTCAGTCATATCCTTTTGGTATGTTGTATAACAAGTGAATCATCAGACCGGAAAAGTCTTATTACAAACAAGTTTCTCATAGTAGGTTTACGTATTCCTTTACCACATGCTGTAAGCTCTCAAGTTAGAACATAAAGCTTTGAATTTATGATACGATATATGTTTTAGACTGTAGCAAAATATTGAGTACCGAGAACATTCCAAGATTAAAGCTGAAATAAGGAATTATTTGCAAATAAACCATATAAAATTATGTGCTCTCAACTTTTATTTACTTCTTTATATTAAGGTGACCTTTGACACAAAGCGCGTTAATTCATCTATATCAAGCAAACAAAGAACAGCTATGGGTGAGTTTTCCACGATTCCATTATCAAAGGTTTAAACATGATTTGAAAATTTTTTTTGTTGCAAATAAAACTTCATACTGACAGTGCCACTTATTATTTGGAGCAAATTGTCAGTTATGGAGGCCCGTAGCAGACAATATAGTGACTTGGGTGAGATAGTTTTAAGGGGCGACTTTTCTTAGGGCGACGAGATATTCTAAAATGCATTAATGCAATAGTAAATTTAAATATTTCAAGGGGCGGTAAATTGTTCTAAGGGACTCTGCCTTCTTGTCCCCTTGGCTACGGGCTTTCACTTATGAAATGATAGACTCTTTTCTGTATTTTTTGCTAGTATCGTTTGGGTTGTCAGTTTTCTTCCAAACATAATCAGACTCTTTTATTGGAATTAAATTTAAAAAAAATGCGCATACCGTCAATGAAAAAGGAAAGGCTGGAATAAAGCATATCAAGTAGGAAAGCCATCGCAGTGAAAATTCATACCAATTGTGTTGTTGCGACCATTACTCTACCGATAACGTGAAAGAAGTCAACGTTTGTAGTACATTCAGTGGATGTGTCATGTAGGAAAGCAGTGAATGTGCCAAAGGTCAAAAGTCAATGTAGATCACATGATGGCGCCTGTATATGATTTTGCACCAAAAGACTATTAAAAAATGTGAAAGTTCCTGCTTTTCTGTCTAAAAAGAAGCCCTTGTAAGTTTGCTTCACAAAGTATTTATCAAAGCAATACCAGGTAGATACCACAACACCATACAACTACACAGTGTTCTGATTTTGCGAATGACCCCGCGAAATTGAAAAACCGTAACTGATTATCTAGCTTTACACGCTTGCGCAGGTTGTAGTTGGTTACGTCTGCTGAATTTCAAAAGCCAATTGTGACTTTACACTTGCCTTCAATTTCTGAAATTTTGTCACCATCCTACTCAAAATTTTTATCTAAAAATTCTGTCTAATTTTCGTTATAATGTTTTCTTTTCTGAAGCTCCCCAAAATGCAACTAAAATGCTTAGTGTTGAGTCCACTGTTTCCAACGAAGGAGGATTACTTCAAATTGCGGACACAGATGTTACTCTCATAATCCCACCAGATGCATTAGAGAAGACTAAAAGCAATTGCTTAATTCGGATGAAAATTATTCATCCTGGTAGTTATAACGAAGCTTCAACGTCTTTTTGTAGCAATTCATCTGTTATTGTCGAACTTCTTCCGAACAACCTTAAATTTCAACATCCAGCCGAGTTGATATTGCCTCACTGTTTACAGTTAAAGAAGGATTTCGAGCACAAAGCAAGAATATTCTTGAGTCATCATGAAAGAGGTACGAATATTTACAAACATTTCTAAATTTAAAACTCAAAAGAGCAGTTAAGTATATTCCTCTCAGTCACGCTTATTTGCTGTTTTATCACTTTTAGTATATTCGGTTAGCGTTGGAAATATATCTATAATATCAATTATGAATGTCGAGGATAAATTGAAAATGTGTAGCTAAATCGACATTTCAACATTATCATGAACGTTACATTTAATCGATCTGCAAACTCGATACTACCTCAAAAACAGATGTGTAGCTCTCAGATATGGAAAACATATGAGTCCAAATTTGATTATTTATTTTGGTTAGTTTATTTGAATTTTGGTAACACAACAAATTTGTAAGACATTTAAATTGGATAAAGTAATCACAATAAAAAATACATAGACATAAATGTCAATTTTTCAATGAACGAGATCTTTATTTAACTATCATAAAACATGTTGGATTTGGTGCTTTTAAATTATAATTAGATGAAGAACCAAAATGGGAAGAAGCGAGTGAACTTGATTACATCCTTGCAGACCGAACTTGTACTATCTGGCTAAAAACATTTTGCTGGACGAAAATCGAAATTGATGATGAAATTGTAGAGGGCAAGTGGATACAAGTATACACGGCTGCTGAACCCATCTGTGTGCCAGATGATATTGCTGAGATAGAAGTTGGTTACCACGTTGACCTGCCTGGAGCAGGAAAGGTAGTATTAATTTAATCAGAGAGATGTTAAAAAGGAGTTCCAACTAAGTCATTTCCTTTGAAGCAAATTAGTTACGGACAGCAATATTTTCATTGTGTTGTTCTTAAAAGCTGAACTTGGTGCTTGTATCTTAACACAAAAATCTACTTTGTCCTCTACACCTTAAAGCGAAGATCAGATCATTTGTAATCTCCTTCACATTATCAGTCGTTTTAGGAGCAGATTAATTTGCGTGTTTTGACG
>WURT03158623.1:5271-15318 GCA_009936505.3 Holothuria glaberrima | reverse complement strand
CGTGTTTTGACGCTTTTACCAAGCGCTCAGTTTTGTTGAATATGGCATGCTGAATTTGGTACACATTTTGAAATTTGCTAACGAATTCTGAAATTGATCAAAATCCACAGGTTCTTGCTACTTGGATATTACAGAACTGTTAGTTTCTTTCTAGTGTCTCCTGTTTTCATAGCGATAATTACTCGTCTTGAATTGTCAAACAGAGGTTGAAATTCATACTACATTAATACTTCGTATGCATGAAGTGAAATAGCGTTAAACCGAATAAGAACTCAATACCATGATTAAATTACAATTTAATACTTACGAGCAAGTGATTATAATTGGGTAAAAATAAGTAAAGGGTTCACTCATACCTTCAGCTATAACACCTCAATGATTAATTGTGTGAAATTCTTCCATAATTCAGTGAAAATGACTAATAACACAATAAACCATTTTCCTTGAAACCATATTCATAATACTGAGCAACACTTGTCCATTGCAGCCTATCCTATGAACGAACCAGTAGTGCAATGTACATTCCAATTACTTTATTTCCAAAGCCACGTGAAAAAAGCCTATTTATACTTAATAAATCGCTTCAACAACTGGTTGGTGACTGGTCCTTGAATAAATAAGAAATCAAGTCAAGTTTTGTTCATCTTGAATTTGGAGCAAAATACTTGAAGAAAACCCATTAAAGTATTAGAATGTTGCTGAGTCGTGTTGACTGGCGTTATTTTTAGGAACAGACTGGGAACCCTGGTTCGAATTGACAAATCCCCCGTGTATCTTCAAAAAGAGTTGTGTTTTTCAAATGTTCATTGTTAAGGTTTATTTCGCAGATTCTTGAGTGGAATAAAAGCCTCATAGTTGGACAGAGGAAGCCTTACTTCTTTGCAAAGGAAGGAAAGCATCCACTGAGGGTGTCTTTGGAGAAAACTCTTTCGGACGCATGGAAATACTCTACTCCTGAAGAAAACCCAAAGGTATAGGCGTTAATTTCACTTTCCATTTGCTAATTATAAAAGCAGGAGCCGCAGATATTTAAGTCTTTAAGTTAATTAACTATTACATTACTCTCAAATTCTAAAAGTATAAAAAATAACCATGCCAATGTATTTAAATTCAGATAGGGATGCCCTGACGGATTTCTTACCTTTGCATTTTATCTTTTGAGTACTACGAGTATTACCGTCAATTCAATATTTTCGTGCTGCAATGACTTATAAGATACTACTACGAATGATGCTTTAAAATTTGCATCCGGCAACCAAAAATGTGAAGTGAAAGTACTTACCAAGTTCACTCACATGACAAAAAGTAAACCCAAATATATCCTTTTCTACGAGTGGTTATCACTTAACAGATATCATAAACCTGTATATATATATATATATATAGTTAGTACACCAGCTGCCTAGATTGCTTAGATTTCCATAATTCAAACTGCTTCGAAGTTTCAGTTTTGTACAATTTTGGCATCATTTTACACATCTATCATGTTTTTCACAGGAGATACCTTTCCGAGATGTGGCTCTATCTACCGACTTTTCATGCCCGTTTATCCTTAAAAAAGATACAAAAAATTTTGAGTCACCCATATGTATCTTCAAGGCATCACAGAATGAAAAAGGTCTTCAACTACGTATTCGTCCAAAGGTTTGCACTTTAATCATTCGTTGTGACCGGTAGGTCTGTGACGTGTGACTCTTAAGGAAAACATTTTTTTTGTCAATATTTTAAAGCCATTTGTGCCATGTTTACAGTTAGAAGGGGACTACATCGTTTGAAAAAGTGATAATCAGCTGCCTTAAATATGCAATGATCTGTTCATCTTTGTCAAAAAATTTTTCAACCTACTCCTCATCATTTTACTTCTACTCTTTTGCTTACTATGGTTTGTTTTAAGCTACATTCAATGACTCCCTTGTTTATGTGTAATATACAAGCTGTCCCTGCACTCAGTTAAGTGTTTTGCATATGTGTACTTTGAGATGAGTGCATTTAACTACAAAGAACAGTTCGGGAGATAACCGATTCGGGTGAAAATGAGAATTCACTCGATTGGGGGAAAATTTTGCCTAGCTCAAAATATGAATATGTATGAGCACGTAGTGTACACCTCTTCGCAGCCGTCGATCTGTTCAAATCATGTGTGGCGTGTAATCAAGCAGGAGATAACAGTTCCCGCCCATAGAGCCAGACACAAGGAACCTTCCACAGCGTATTAATGAACACAAGTGATGGCATGATACACTTGTAAAACCTCGTGTGGTAAACGATACACACGTACTGTGACTGTGTCGAGTCTATAAATAAAGCTTAGGACAAAAGGCTCAGCAAAATTGATCAGTGTCTCAAAACCTGCGCGGTGAACTACCAAACATGACTCCGCTTTTTTGGTCTCTTAGCTACATAGATTCTAAATATGTCAGTATCTGTTTTCCCTTAATTGAAGAAAATTTCCCGGTTGTTCTAAACGTTCATCTCCGTTGAATTCCCGCTGCAGGATGTTAATGCATTATGGGAAAAATTTATTTGAAAATGGCGCCACCCATGGCAAAAATTTCCCCCCGATCGGGTGAAAATCCAAAAATTCTCCCGAACTGAAGAACAGATTGCTCCTTTGATTGATAACTAGAAACACGAAATAAATATTGAAACAGAACTTTCTCACCATACCAAAACGAGAGTAATTAATCAACACAGCCAGACTCAGGTTCAATCTGGTTGAATTGCGCCAACCAATTGCGTCATCTAGGTCACTGTATAAACTGCATTGTACTAGCATAAAACTAGAAAAATAAGAGCTGACCATTGTAGGAAGGCCATCTCGCCATGCAATCCATTACTGGTCCCTGTTTATCCTAGCTCCGTGTTGCTGGTTACGTTAATTGTGTTCCATTACAGGCTGTTCCAACATTTCACTCATCATCACGGGGCCATTCAGCCAATGACGTTCATCGTGAACAGTATGTCATAACTCAGGTCAGTATTGTGTCATACATACACACAGCTTAATCCATTCTATTTGACATAACGCCAGACATGTATTCAAATCACGACACTCGAGTCGCAAGCGTCCAACACTACCTGACTTGAAAAATTCTGGGCAACTTTCCCCGATTGAAGTAACACAGAGACCCGTGAGTCAATGACTTGACTCGAGTCGCTAAAATAGCTCCAGTTGACTTGATTTGCTGAGAAAAGAGTGACTTGAATACATCTCTGCCTAACGCTTGAACAATAAAAGACTCATTGATTCCTTGCCGAAGGCGAAAAGAATCTAAGTAATAACCCTGACAAGTATCCACTATGTATGTGTATGCGTGAATGTACGTGTGCTTGTGATGCTTGGCTTTTAAACACGATATATCAAGAGAGTAATGATGGATACTTCTCATACTTGATGTATACATTTAATTTGCTTTTGTGGAGATCATGTGAGATTACCAGAGGTCTTAAACTGAAAACTTGTAAACGTGATATCTCTGGATAGGAAGTTTGGATACTTTTCATACTTGGCATATGTGGATACGTTTATAATCAAAGGATTGACCGTGTTGTTTTCAGGAGATGTCGAAGTTTACTTGAGGTCACCTGCTTCGAAAATACGGAACCCTTGAAAATTTCTTGTAAACGCCATATTTGAAGATCATAGCAATAAAGAACACTTTTCATACTTAATTTATAAAATTTTCATGTTTACTTCTAATATTTTCAGTGGAAGTCACAGGTCATTTGAGGTCACTAGAAGTCAAAAACATGATATGAGTACAAGACACGGATGATGGATATTTTTCACACTTAGTATATAGATTTGTCATTAAAGTGAGCCAGATCCATATGGGTTTTATTGGAGATTTTAGATCATCTGAGGCCACCAGAGTTGAAACTATGACAAAAAGTTCATAAACTAAGTAAGCAGAGGGCGATATCTCCGAATCATGTGCATTCTAGTGTGTATGCATCTCCAAGCTTGTAGCCACCATACCTGTAGAATGGCAGCATATCATTATTAGTATGTAGTTATCTTCTTTGGGGAAAACACCCTTCTATCGTCATGGAAGTCACTAGTCACCTGGGGGTAAAAGAGATCAAAACGTGAAAACATTTTAATCATCATAACCCAAATAGGGTAAAATTTTCAAGACTTATATTTGGCATAGCATGTGGGTCACCATATTGGATTAGAGACACATATCAATTTTGGGTGCAATTTTGGACACGATATCTGAATATGAGAATGATGAACTCTACCCACAATTGGTACATATGTTTGACATATCAAAAAGAATTCTGTTGTTTTGATGGGCAAAGGTTATTTGAGGTCTCCAGAGGACACTTTGTATGAATACCTGATAATTGCGATATCTCAAGAAGTTTAACCTAAAGCAAACTCAACAAGCATGTGGATGTCACACTTAAATTCCAAAAAACGTATTGTTCTTGGCGGAGATCAAAGATAATTTGAGATCCCCTTAGTTCATTCTATGAACATCATATATAAGAGGTTTGTCTAGCCCTTTGAGGAATCTGCAATATGTGAAAGTTCAATACATGGAATATGCAACCACTTTCTCTTTTAGTATAAGGTCAAAGGTAATTTGAGGTTTCCAGAAGTCTGCGAAGACCTCTTCAACAAGGCACTTATAGGAGGGAATCATTTTTTAGTTTCTTGCCAAGCATTATATTGTGTAAAACTCTTTTGGGGGTCACAATATTTGTAAGGTATTTAAACCGTTTGTCAAATTGTTCATATGAAATCTTAGGGTACAAAAGTAGATGACTCACTCTGTGATTTAAAGATCTTAGAAGTGTTATTCAACGCGGGTGGGTCTAGAGCATTCTAGGCGTAAGTATATAAAGTAGCAGTTGATTCTTTAGTCTATCAGGTAGGTAGATACATTTGCAAGTCTATGGATACCAAATGGTCGATATATCATAGCTACATATGGCCTGTTAACAACTATAGGTTAATTATTATTTGATATTGTATTATTATTCGATAGTTTTTAGTTAATCTTTATTAATTTTACAAAGGATGAAGAAAACAGAAGGATACAGAATATAAAGTTAAAGGAGATACAGCGAGATACAATGTTTGAGCCGCACACCGGCAACTCCGGGGACAAACTGGATGCAGCAGTACGTCCAAAGGTACCTATGGAAAGAAAACAGGATGGAAATGGGTATGACACTGCCAACAACGCAGTAGCATATTATCAACCCCATGTGGCTCGTCAAACGGAAACTGAAACACTTCGTCAAATTGCAACATACCACGAGTACCAAATGTCACTTTATGGAGGAATTCATACACCAGTGCCATTTAATCCTTTAATTCAACAAAGTTGGTATAACCAGCATGTTAGTGTATTCCCTCAATTCGGGAGAGGTTACATTTCCTACGGGCTACTAGATGGGAATGGAGAAAGTCGAGGAGGATTTTCTCTAAAGTACAGTTTAATTCAAGCATTAGCAAGAAAATTGGACCCAGATGATCCCTTGGGGGATAACTGGAGAAAACTTGCCGATAAGCTAGATTTTACAATGGAGGAAATAGAAGTATTTGAAACTCAGCAGCAACTTAGTAGAACTCATGCTGTCATTGACTGCGCAAGGAAGAGGGGCAAATTAAAATCCCTTGAACAGCTTAAAGAATTACTTAAAGAGATTGGAAGATCTGACGCGGCTTCACTTATCATCACAGATAGTGCAGTGGACTAGTCAAATATAGCGCTCTATGTGACAAAAGTATGTCATTTGGTGCACTGTTAAAAAATTTCATTTCAAACAACAGTAAAACTGGATCCACCTGGATTTCGGACCATCAGCAACCACAGCGTCCATGGCCTCCAAAGTTGCCATGGCAACCTTATTTAAAAATTAAGGCCTGTAATATGTGAAGTGTTTCATATCTTGATTAATGGTACAGACAGGGACGTTTTGTGACTAACTGTCATCAGGGTCATGTAATAAAACGAAAAATGTTTGGATTTGTCTTATATCAGCCCATTCTTGCAATATAATTGCCTACACGAAAAAGATACACTTTCTACAACCTTTATGCTTTGTTACATGTTTGTTATAAATACTTAATTGGTATTGTCCGTCTGTCCATATTTATGTTTAAATACCAAAGGAACCCAACAATGGAACAATTCTTCAATGGCTGCTATTTTTACTTCTATCTGTATTTTTTTTTTTTTTTTTACAGTTTTGCTAAATGTGATTATTTTGATATGATTGTTCATACCCAACATAACTATGGTTTCAGGGCCGAAGAACCTTAATGAAAAGTACTATTACATAATTTTGTTAATAATCTTGGTGTTAATTGAAGTCACCGCTTCTGGAAATTTTTACTCATTGTAATCATGATTAACACTGCTTATGTTGTAAGTATCGTAATGGCGCTTCTGGTCAATGCATGTCCCTGCCCCTCACCAAAACGGTTTTGCCCGGTGAATTTCTACACACACCCCAGAGA
This sequence comes from Holothuria glaberrima, assembly GCA_009936505.3. Taxonomy (NCBI): domain Eukaryota; kingdom Metazoa; phylum Echinodermata; class Holothuroidea; order Aspidochirotida; family Holothuriidae; genus Holothuria; species Holothuria glaberrima. The sequence continues at coordinate 8,840 of WURT03158623.1, read as the reverse complement.
ATCAGTAAGAAACTATTGTAATAGTAAAAGTTAGGTAAATTAAACACTGTTCATAAAGCTTAATAAAGTTTCCTTAGAACTTTAAATTTTCGGGCTACTCAGCACCTACCTTATAGTTTATGTAACTATTTGTCTCATTTTTAGGATGAGTGAAATTTTATCCACTCATAAGCGTATGGTTGCAACACTTTTAAATAATAAGGTGGATACTTTTGCCCATTTACTCTGTTTGTTCAAATACATAACTTATGCCCTAAAACGGCAAATTCTCGGCCCGAATGGCAAAAACTGCATTTTCCCACCATCAATCGCCTATTCTCCTAGAACGGTCAATACCCCTACCCACCAGCCCATCAAGTTGCTTCATTAAAAATTGGAGAGTAATCAGTCAAGTTTCAGGATTTTTTTCTTTTTCAGCAAGAAAATGTGCCCTTCTAGCGTTTAGTAAAACAGCTCCTACCTATTTCAAACTTTACCGCAAATCTCTTCAACACACATATTTTGAACTGAATCCGATTAAATGGGCACTGGTCACACGTTTTACCAAGCTTGGCTGGTTATGACCCAGGAATATTAAATGTTGAACCGCAAATAGTTCAATATTTCATTTCACCAATTTCGGTTAGTGTCCAATTGATCTGTTCTCAGTTCAAGTTAAACAGACTTGTGGAGGGAATTCAAAGTTCCAACCTTCCCCGAGCCCCTTCCTCCTCTCCATTAATCTGTCCTGGTATGGGCACGAAGGTGGTATTAACTGGAGATACATTTGAAAACATTGCTTCAAGGTCTACTAGTTGCCGACAATAAAACCTTTACATTCCACTTCGAAATTTTAATAAGCTTATAACTGTTGTTAGCAAAAAAGCGGGTATAAGGTAAAAAAGCGGGTGACAAGCAAGGCTGAAATTAACCGGGCGCCAGGCGCTATTTGGCGCTCGTTTCCAGCCAAACAGAGCTCGTTGACCCTAAAAGGAATGCCACCAGGCGCCACTTTTTAACCGAAAGTAGCGCCCATCACCTTGAAGTTTAAACCTTGAACCTTGAAGAAGCGTAAATACAGGGGGTGTGGGGTGTGACACCTCCCGGTGAAAATCAAAAGTCGGACTCTGAGCGCCAAAAAGTCGGTCTCAGATCCAGCTCATTATGCCTTTGCAACAGTAGAGCAGACATGAACTACATTTGATACCTTACTCAAATTAAAATTCCGGCAGAGATGAAGTTAAAGTGAAAAGATTGCCCGAATTTTCCACTTAGTTCCCGAATTTTTGATCGAATGTGCGAAAAATGTGCAAATATTTTCGCGCGCTTCCCGCACATGTAGTGGTTTAGTGGTCTATTTTATGCACATGAACTGCAACGAATTTCGGGCAACTTTCAAAGATTTGGGCAAAACAATTTCTGTCCCCCCCCCCAAATTGAAAGTCCCGTACGCCTATGATAATTACTACTGTCCTGTAAATTGTAATTATCTAGGAAAGTCGGATCGCACAACCAGTGACGTAGGAAGGGGGGATTGGGTCATGGCCCTCCTCACGGATGTCAATTCTTTTTTTTAAGATCCTAAAATACGTAATTTTGAAATACAACTTTTTCCTCAACAGGTAGCATATGTGGCACCAGATTGCATGTAAAGACACCAAATTTTTCAAAACTTTTCAAGGGGAGGGAGCACAACCTCCCCTTAGACCCCTCCCCCAGGCCGACGATCACCCAACATACCGCATGCCCCCGCCCCCCCCGAGAGAAATCCTGTGTACCCCACTGCGTACAACTATGTCAATGGGAGTCGGTCCCCCAAAAAATGTTGTTGGTCCCAAAATGGTTCACACCCCTCCCCTGCGAATTCATGTATATACGCCCCTGAACACGACGTACAGTATATACGTATATAATTGTAGTTGGTAACTGTCTCCTGGTAAACACAGTTTCTCCTGGTTGCATCAAAATCTCAGTGAACCAGGAGACACATTTCGACTGAAAGTGGCTCCTGGTTCAGCTCACCTTAATTTCAGCCATGGTAACAAAACCACGTCGTTTATTATTTCTTAAAGAGCAAGTTAAAGCTTTTAACAAATAACAGTTGGTGTCTACTTTGCATGTTTAACATGAGTGCACTTTTGACAACTTGCGAGAATTGATCAAAATCCATCAGTGAGATTTAGTCTTACTCCTTTGTTGCTCACTTGCACCCAGCAATAGTATTCATCTCGTGCCGATATCTAATAGTCCCGTGGCAACAAACAGTCGATTTTGATTTTGGAAGATTGATTCCACTTTACAATTGGCAACCAGTTAGACTTCAAAGCTTTATTCTAGGTGAAGTTTATTTATTAGGGTGGAGTAGGTACAGACAGACTGATGATATTGCCTAGGTATCCTGGAACTCCCTGCCTCCCTGGTTCATGGGCTTGGCCTAACCGTGAGGAATGGAGTACTTCATAACATTTCTACAACCATTATTCACAGGTGCCAGAGAAAAAGCCAGAGTGAAAATGGAGAGAAAAATTTAAAAAAATAACAATACTTAAGTAATTTCAACAGATTGACCGATTGGTAAAACTTGGACATACACCATAGCAAATTTCCGCATTGCTAAAAAATCTTTAAATAGTTTTATGAATTCTCTGTTTTGTCTAATTTGTATAAATTTGTCACAGGTATCTGTTTAAGTGGTTGTTAGTTTCAGTAACACGTTGAATTGTATGGATACGTTCCCGTCAGTTCCGTAAAACTGCATCCGCAATGTGAACGTGTCAGTTACACTGGGGATATTCATTGTCGTTGTAACACTTGACTACGAGTCCGAAAAAATCTATACCTTCATTCGTTCGTTGACGATATATATTCTTTCTAATTACTGACAAGAACGCCCTATTTTGCCACTGAATAGCAGGAAATCTTGTTGATGCTTCACTTCCTTACAGCAGACGCAGGCCCGTAGCCAAGGGCCTGGGGGCGAAGCCGCCCTAAAATCTTTTTCGTCCCCTATAAAATTCCAAGTTGCATTGACATAATACGTTTTTCTCCCCCCCCCCCCTTCAATGCCTTATCTGGCTACGGGCCAGACTACACGTTATGTTTTTTTTTTCGTAATATTTTTTTCTTCTTTGAAAAACAATTATAGGAAAGAATGTATGTATATCTGATACTGAAAAACAATTTTATCCTTCTGAAGAGTGATGAATGAGGGATACAAAATAAAAAAAAAGAACAAATGTATTTTAGACAAAGAAAAAACGTCTAATTGTCAAAACAGACTTTCTACAAGTCAGTTAACTTAGAAATTGGCAACTAAATTTCAATCAAGTGAAGTAAACAACAACAGTACCATATGCGTATTCCTATAGAAGGGTTTCACCGCCGTCACGTGATCGCACTTCCCTTTGTTTTTGAAGGACAAATGTCTATTTTGTCACAGTGGTACATATGGTTATGCCGTGTGGGTGCGCAGTTAATACGCTTAGTGCGTGTACTTTAAAAAAAAATTGTAGATTTACAGAACAAAAAATAAAGAAATACATAAGGAAGACGAAAAAAGTGCTCTCAATTTGTTTCCAAAATTTGACAGC
>WURT03158612.1:0-10783 GCA_009936505.3 Holothuria glaberrima | reverse complement strand
TAGTATGACTCGACCTGGGAATCGAACCCGGGCCTCCCGCGTGAGAGGCGGATGCTCTACCACTAGACCAAACACGCAGTCGACAGCTGTTTGAGGGCGAGAACAGAGGGGTTACAAAATTTTTCAATGGTGGGGTGGCTGGTGCTTAATAGGTGCCATAGGGACTTTATTTGTTTTAAAAAAGATGGGATGACAGGGTGATGAATCAATTTTGGCAGATAACCTCAGAAAATGTGACTCAAGATCGTGTAATTTGTTAAAGAAGTCTGATGGGTCAGAGCACTGTCGTTTGTATCGTAGGACCTGACCATAAACTATAGTTTTTTTATATGTGGGGGATGAAAACTATTAAATGCCAGGTAGCTGTGTATATCCGTAGGCTTGGTGTAAACACTTGTGGTCAACGCGCCCTCTTTTAATGGATACCATCGTGTCAAGGAAGGGTATGTTAGAATATGATTGGTCACAAGTAAACTTAATGGAATGGTGAGCTTTGCTCTAAACCTAAAATCCAAGTGGAGAGAATACCTCTGGTAACCACTCATCACCCTGTCATCCCATCTTTTTTCAATTTGTAACCCCCTGTTCTCGCTTTTAAACAGCCTCCCAACTTACGATCATTGCTTGTCCACAGCAAACATCCAAGAGCGCTTCCATCACAACCCAAACATGTCGCTAGAGGACCCATTAGCCAGAAGTTGCAGCTCTTCAGCTCTCTTCACATATCCCCAGAGTTGTTAACTGTACTTAAATCTCTTGAGCAAACAAGCTTCCAAGGCACTATTGACCACAACTCTATTATCAACCAGTATAAAACTACTTGGCTTGCAAGGTGCACTGCAGAGACTATTGTTTAAGATTAAACATTCACCACTGCACAACCTTTTCAGTGGAGAGAGCTAGGTGTGAGACGATGACGCATGCTCTAATAAACCAAGCCAAAAACCAGCCCAGACAGCCACACGGCGGATTTTTGAGTTTTCAGAAGGTGCAACTTAACAGTATTGGGGAAATTAGCGGCATGACGGTAACAAACATTGTGGCAAAACTATAGTCTTTTTGTACAGTAAGCGTGTTTACTAAGCTTTCAACATATTTATTAAAAGCCTTTAGTTTTTTTTAAAGCTGCCAAATGACTGCTCTTTTTGCAATAAGGCTTAAGTACATCTATTTCCTATATTAATTAGCCTTTTTGATTTTGTCCTAAGGTATATACATATTTATATATATATACATATATAATACACACACATATATATACACATATATATACATATATATATATATATATATACTCCGGTGGAGTCAACTTCTTTTCACCTCAGCCAGATTTTCCAGCTTCATAGTTTTTCACTACATACATCGCAGTTGCCGTCAGCGTTTATTCACCGACCTTTGTGCTCTCACACGCTTCTGCATTTCTTCGGAGATCCGCTGACGGATTCACAATAAGGTAGTTCGGAATTACCAACAGCGCAGGCGCAATGACCTTATAAATAAGGTCAAATGAGGGGTTGTTTAATATTTCAACCTTCATGGAAATCTCCTTTCCTTTAAAAGAAACTTAGTGGATTCCAGTAGCTTTAGAGACGCTTTGAGATGTTAACGGAAGTTTTAGTGATATAAAATCTTTTTGAAAACTCTTAAAAATTGCAACATTGTCCAAAATGAATCGAACTTATTGCCTTTTCAGGAAATTTTCCTTCAATACATGGAATTGTTAGCAGACATATGTGGAATGTCTTCTCCATAGTCACCGGCGTACGTACTCTTACTCGCACGTACGTAGGTACGGTCCTTCAGTGCAGGGTACGTATATCATGCACAACTAGTTACATGCAGAGTTACTAGACAGCAGATAATCCGGTATGCGTACGCGTATATGCACGCTCGTCAGTTACTACATACATAAGGTGCTAGTGCGACTAGCTACAGTGCATACTATGTGATCGATCAGTACAGTGCTATAGTGAGTGCTGAGCATACTATGGATTGTTTATACAGCATGCACTCTAGACGGTGTGGGCCGGGTGACGCTAACGAACTTTATCAAGGAGGTTAGTGAAGGGAAATCGTAGATTATTTCCTTTATAATATCTTTCGAGTGATCATTATCACACACATTTCTTCCATTCTAAATGGAAATATGTTGTAGTCCTAACGTTAGAGTTTAGAGTTCGGGCATCTTTAGTGTGGCAAACACTATTAACGTTAGAGCGACAAGGTAGTTAACCCTTTCAAAAAGAGACTAGTTTAATTCCTAGTTTTCTCGACTCGTCATTATCGAATTAAATCTGCAGATACATCACCATCTTCCCTAGGCCTAAACCTCAATAGCCTAAATTTTGTAAGCCCAATGACAACGTTCGCTAAACTGCATCGATAACGTAACCATCCTGAGAACTGTGGGGCTTACGAGTTGCAGCTAGCTAGTTAGCTACATACTGTAAAGTTCCTGTCTGGTGCTGTCTGCATAATGTACGTGTTGTACGCGTTGTATAATCATACAAGTATACAGTATGCGTATCGCGTGCCTACGTACATACATGTAGTTTTTGTGTGTTTACATCCCGCGATGTCCGAGTGTCTAGGTAGCGGCTCTCATCGGTTGTATATAGCCTCTAGCTCCACAGTGTTGGTGGAAAAAAGTTCGTCCGTTCCCTGCGGATTCCCCCATTTGACCTTTGACCTACGCTCCTTGTGTTCATCCCGAAATACCTTATTGTGTTCAGCTGGATGGCATCATTCGTGATCTCTGGTTGGGCTTGCATCAATGGAGAACTAGTGCTGTTCCAAAAATAGGTGAATTGTGAGTGCTTCATATGGTGTTTGAACAAAGGCGAAACCATCTTGGCTTCATAGCTCAGTGGTTAGAGCGTCCGCACTAGCAAGCGGGAGGTCCCGAGTTCAAACCCCGGTGGAGTCAACTTCTTCTCACCTCAGCCAGATTTTCCAGCTTCACAGTTTTCCACTATATATATACATATATGCCAACAATTTAGGAGGCATGTTGGGAAAAATTGCCATGAGTCACCTTGACTAACTGTCTGCACTGTAGGCTATCACGATACAGCAGCATGGCATCGCGATTATCGCTGTCGAAAGTATCGCGATACGTTGTAGTATCCAGCGTTCGAAATAGCTGGTATCGCATCGCAAAATGCGACACACTTTCTTGCACATGCGATGTACTTCTCCAAATGCACAGCGTAAAATGCGATGAACTGTGTTTGCAAATTATAAAAAAAAATGCAGTAGAATGAAGTAAAAATTTCACACACACACCCCCACACACCGAGGCCTTGTCAGGAATGGACACATATTTCAGCAATTTTTCTTTGATAAAAAACCAAACCACAAGCTACGAAACCCTTATGGGTGATTCCGTAAATAAAGCAGTCAACTTGTGACATTTGGGTAAAATTTCCAGTTCCATAATTAAAAGGCTAACTAGAAATTTTACACCTTTATGTTTGGGCAGGAAAAGTGCAATCATGTCAGAAGTTTGAAAACAATTATTCCTAACAATAGTTACGGTTCAAAATACGCTCATTTTTCCCCATGTAAACGGGACACCAAAAACAGATTTTCTATATAATACTGAAAAAATTATTTAAGTCCTTTTAAAATGGATGTGCAACGTTGTAGGCGGTATGATTTTTGATCTTCTATGGAATGGAAATGCATAAAATGAGGAGATTGGGTTAAGCTTGTGGAAAATGGGCCCCTTAAAAGCGAGATACCATTTGGTGTCTCGTGGTGTCCGGTTTACTATGTGAAACTTTCTTCTCAAGACTTAACTATGCACAGCTTTGTTAATGGGCAAACTTTGCATTTTTAAATAGCGATATAGTACTTGGAAATACATCAAGATACTTTTAAATATTTCAATTACAATTGTAGTAAAATGACAAATTTATGTTTGCAGTGGGACACCAAAAATTTACACGTAGTTTTACACGGGGAATCTGTACTCTTTTCACAGTGCTATTCTATTTTGCGCAAACAGAAGTAATAGAGATGCATATATTCTAAAGTACTACTCAAATGCTTCCTAAAGACACATCTTAAAACCTATTCAAGATTTAGAGGTTTTATACAGCTCATTGTAATAAGGAAAAACGCTTCACTAAATTTGTAAATGTCACGCCCTTGTTGTCCCATTTACACTGGGAAAAAAAATCAGTTTTTGGCACATAATATAACGAGTTATTGTCATGTTTAGTACATTTTAGAATATATTAGGCACCACTAAATCTTGTAACTGAGACCATCTTCCTCTACTTAAATGCTTTTATGCACTGGCAATTTGAAGGTGAAATATATCACAATGTAAAGAGGGACACTAAATCTACTGACTCCCTTATTTATGGAATCACCCATATTTATTTCTATATCAATGACCACACGTGCTTTAAGAGCTTCATGCAGTGCCTTTGCAAACACATGATATGTATGTCCCATCTAGCCTACGTGTGTTATATATGTGTACGCTGTACACACCTTTACACAAAAAGGTGTGTCAACCTGTGTCTGAAACCAGGCATGATCACGCGTGAAAAACAAAAGAATTCACATGTTTTCATGGGTGAAAACCTGCGTATTTGGAACACTCAAGACACAGATTTGACACAGGTTTGACACACCTTTCCCTGCCTTTAAGTTCAAGCCACAGGCTTTGTCTCAGAATTTTTTTAACATTGGTTTTAATTGCTACACATTTTGCATGTAAAACCTGTGAAAACCTGTGGCAAAATGTAGCATATGGTCAACCTGTGTCATTGTCAAGGGAAAACACAGGTTTTCATGCAAAATCCTGTGATTACCTGTGACAAAAACATGTGAAAACCAGAGGATTTGGAACAAACTGCCACACGTTTTTTGTAAGGGGCAGTACAGTTAGCATAGCATTGGCGTAATGTAATGCGTAATGTAACTGGTACTTTGCCCACACAAATGGAAGTCCCATAGCCTGCCTACATCGACCTATAATTTAGCAACCCCCCCCCCTCCGGCAGTCAAATTTAAGAATAGTCCATACATAAATGACTTCAATTGTCAGGATTTTGCAAGGAATATTTCGTCTGTTCTTTGATATATATATATATATATATATACCCAATGTTCTCTAGTAAAAACATTGCTTTAACTGTTTTTGTTAACGTTAGATTTGTTTTATTCAAATTTAGCACCCCATGTAGCACCTTTTTGCATCTAGCCCACTTTACGTGAGCAAAATTTTTCGAAAAGGGGAGGGGACTCCCTCCCCCTCCCCCTTAGACCCTTCCCCCAGGACGGCGATCGGTGTCATCTGCCAGATTCGAGCAAGCGCCCGGACAAAATTTCGACCTGTGAAGAACACTGCATACTTCTTTTTATTTCTACAAAAGTACGGTAATATTCAAAGCAGAAGAGGTGATTAAATATTTACAGTGACTCCGCACCTATAAACAATATGGAACGTTCCAAGAGTGAACTTATTCTCGTGTCCTTCATTAATAAACTGCTGTGCATATTGTATATATTAACAGTTGAAAATTTATGAATTTTATTGTCAGGCAAAATTACTATACCAAAATGAAAAATTGCTATACAGAATCATTTTTGTGTAGCATCTTGTGCTACACCAAAATATTTCACTAATTCGAACGCTGGTAGTATCGCGATATAACTCAAGGAAAATTCAATCTGTGAATGTATTTAATTTGACACTTGGTACATGTCAAACTTCAAATTGCTTGATTGGTTTTTGTAACTTTTTCGTTTATTTTAGCGACATGATATGTGTTTGAAAACATTAAAAACTGCAATAAATGCTTATTAATATCGTTAAAAAAACTCTATGCATTCGCTTGCTTCAACTTTCTTCTCTCTTTTTTTCTATATTGCGATTATTAATGTATGTCAGTATCGTATTGTGGGGATACTACCATAGCGATTACCGCGATTATCAATGAATCATGGCAGACCTACTGCACTGTGGTTTACCTTTCTTATCAACAAGTTACAGAGTGTGCAAAATGTTGCTGTGTTATGTTTACACTGCAACAGGTTCTCTGGCTACCAACTATCTACAGAGTACAGCTTAAGTTCCTTACTATTAATGCGTTTAATTGAACGGTACTTGACTATCTTAAGGATTTGCTGTCTATTAGAACTAGTAGCCTTAGCATTCGGTCCGGAAGTCACTCTTATCTCTTTGTCTCCTGGGTCTACTTTTAATCATATTAACGTGCTTTTTCTACAGTTCCCAAGCTTAGGAATAGTTTGCCTGTTGTTATCAGTTCTGGTAACGCCCTTATAGTTTTGTTGCTTTTGGTTTTTATCTTTCGTTGTTTTCATGTATTGCTTTGACGTTGTACAGCCACTTTGTTTACTTCCCTTTACAGTTGGCGCTTTATAAATTTGTTCATAATTATTACATGTTTAAAAGTTTTTCAAGTTGTTGTAGTTTTGTTACGAAAGTGTGATTGGTGACATGTGTGTAATGTATGTATAATTAAAAGGTTTAAGGTATTTCAGTTGACATAAAATTTTGTGCCATGAAATTTTCATAGGCTCCCTCTTAACTCTAAACCGACCTTATCACAGGTATCCGTACCGGGAAAGTTTTAAATCAAACCATTGACAAATGGTTGCTATTAACATATTTCGTCAACACACTCAAAAGAATACTTCCCGGACAATATCATCCAGTCATGGTGCCGTCGGGAAGGTGTGGTTTGAGGGATGAATCATTCATCTACCCAGTTTTGACATTTTTCCAAGGTAATTTTGAACCTTTTGAGATAAAAATTCCAACGAAAACTTATGGGAAGATTGTAAACCAACAAACCTCCGGTTTCGATGGTTCTGGCATCTATTATTAATTACACCGGCGAAGATGTTGAGAGCAACGAAGTTTGAACTGAGTTGTAAGGTGCTTGTATGTCAAACGTAGATTAGACTCGTTGCAAAATTAAACTCCATAACCTATTGATAAAAGTCTTTTGACACTAAGAACCCATCTGGACTTGGAAATCCAAAGTACTTGCACCTGCAGTATGAATGAATTGTGAGGAAAAAGATGGTTGGGGAGTCACGTGAAAAAATGAGTGATTTCATTTAAGGGTGTACAGGAGTTTGGGTCCAGCCGGATCTATCCGGCCAGAACCACACTTTTTCCAAGTTCTAATTCCGGTCGGAACTTTTTAAATGTAACCGGTAGGAACTTAATACTTGTTCCAAGTCAGTTGATTCAGAGTTTGCCTGTAAAAAGTAACTGAAAAACAGTCAAGAAATGATATAAATTCTTTCTGGTCTTTTTCAAACTATCACCTTCAGATATCAAATGGATCAACAACAAGCAAATGTCACAGATATATAGAAATAACTGACATGTGTTCAATAGTAATGGTAGCAAAAAAGCGATAGCAATATGAAAATATTGCAAAACGTTTTTCTAGTTAGAAATATGTGAAAGTGGCAAATTTAAATTGCTTTTGCCTCTTAATTTGTTAATTTACGCCACAGCTTCGATTGTAGAAATTGCCTTACTCTGCTCCTCAAATTCCCTCCGTAACGGATACAACTAATGAATCTTACATTGAATCACACAAACCAACTTTGTGTATTGAGCAGGAGTGGAGAAAGTCCAAATTGTCTTCTCTCGCTGATACAGTAAATGTACGACTTCCTTGAAAAATGTACAGCAATAATTGGCACAAGGCCGGCGCAACCATGGATAATCATTGTAATCAGTGCAGTACAAGATACTGTTGGTTCCACGGCGAAGGTGAATTTTTTGGGCAATTTTTGGGCAAACAGTGTTTCCACTTGTACCGGAAATGTTTAACACTTGAGAAATTTTCGTGTTTGTTATTGTGGGAAATGTTCGTTTTATCCTCTTAATATTTGCTTTTGAGGAAACAATCAGGGACAATTCTAGTAAACAACTATTATATTGCAGAAAATTTGTTTCTTGTTTCAACAAGTCTTTGTCCAAGATGTGGAAAAACTGTGCATAGCATAGGCTACTGTGGGAAGCAACAAGTCGCCCACTGGCCATGGCTACATGATAGATATTGGTATGTGAACATTCTTTGTCACGATATTTCAAAGAGGGAGACGGAGACAGTCTTCATAGTTGGTACGTGGATATCCTGTATTAATTTAAGAGAAAGATTCTATTGTTTTAGTCAATGTCAAGGCCATCTGTGGTCCACAGAAGTCGAACTCTGAATACCTTGTTAGCATGATGTCGGCAAGTAAGACGCATGGATACTCTTCATTATTAGTGTGTTAATGTAGTGATAACTACTCTCAGTAAAGAGAAATAGCTCTGCTGTTTTTGGCGCAGGTGAAAGGTCATTCGTGGTCACCAGAGGCCAAACTCTGAAACTCTTGTAACCATAATATCTCCACATATACAAACACCTTACCATGTAGATGCACTTTATGAACATGTAGAACCTTATTTTGGGGCTCTAAGGTCACCAGATATTTTATGCTTGGAAGCTCGAAAAACTTTAACGTAGCCTGTATTTATTACATTTAATGCAAAACTGTTGTTATTGTTAAGTTTGGTGTTAGGTCATCTTAGGTCACTAACAGTGAAACTCCGAAAACCTTGTAAGTATGGTATATCAAGGAAAGAATCAAGGCAATTTCTTAGACACGATCGTTGAATTTATCACAATGATCCAAAGCATTAACTTTTTAAAGCCTTTATAGTTCTTGGTGAAGCCAGTAAGTCTACTGAAATTATTACATCGAAACCAACGAGAACGTCCCGCCGATTCCAACAAAATGTGATACCGGAACCCCTCAATGCATACCGATACACTTTTCCCTGGAGGGAACTTTACCCACACCTTTGCTCCTCAAGGCCTAATTAATGGACTTAAGTCCTCACTTGGGCGTCTTTTTTCAGCTTTATTGTGCTTCAATGACCGGACATGACAGACATCTTTTTCGTACAGCAGAAGATCAAAATACGCCTCGGAAAGATTGTGATTGAAGAATCTGTAGGCGGACACTTTTTACAAACGGAAATAGCCAATGACAGTGATATCGAAACATTGAGATATGGATCCAAATATGGAAGCATAGCTAGAAGCTCGAAAGACTGAAAGAAAGTACGAAACAAACATAAAAGCAAAACGAAAAATGATACATCGCAACCCGGAAGGACAAATATACCACTGTAGAAGTTATTCTTCTACTTCTTTGCATGACCACATTATATGCTTCATGAGATTCTTTTTTTGGCAAATATGTACATCACTATAGCTGGGTCACTTTGTTTTCAGGGAGTCTATACCATCCTTTTTATTACTCAAAGGTTACTAAGAGCAGGGTTAAACTGACTGACCGATGGCTCATTGATTACTACGATCAGTTATCTAGATTTCAGAGTAATGCTTTCCTTGGATACATTTTGTGGGGCATCCAATTGCAACAAGAATGACAGTAGTGGTTTGTCATTTTCGTACCTCCAATTCGGGAATAGTTTCATTCTTTCTCCCACTGTAGGAGATAACCAACAATGAATGGTGTAGCTTCATACCAGTGCAGTGAAGTGCAAGAAATCTTGAGGTCATCTTTGTGTTAGCTTCACTAATGGTACATATAGTAAATATTATTGTTTTCGATGATATCCAACATCAGCCTGGCTCGAACAAACAGATGGGAAAACGAAAAATAATAGATAAGGTTCCATGTATACCGGACGTCTTCACCCCAGTTACCAGAGTGGGTTCTGTTGAATATGATTTAACTTCCTGATGAAATTTTCACTTAATGTTCGTAATGCTGTACAAGTCAGTATTTCAAGAAAAATTAGAGGTGTTGGTGGATGTTAGTAATCTTACCAATTCCTGAATAATGTGATTTGTAATGGCTGTGATCATAATAAGGGGTGTTTGGAGGAAAGTAACTACTTGTAATTATACTAAGTGTTTAGCTGGTCTGGTAGTATTTTCTGCTTATTACTGTGAAAGACTGGTTGCGAATAAGTTCAATGAATTTGATCATTTTTTCATTGTGTTCATTTAGCCACCTAATTTCACATTGGACGAAGTAAATGGCGTTTAGATGAGAAGTTCAAAACTAGTGATCCAACCAAAAATCGAAAGGTAAATTCGATGGCTGTATTTTTATCTGATGGTACGGTTCCGCTTCTACAACAACGAGTTCATCAGCATCTAGCTTTAAGTACAGCCGATTAAGGCCAGACTTCCATTAGACCCTCGCCTAAAGTCGCAAACGGCATGCATAGATCTCTGAATCATATGTTTTCGATACCGTGTATTGTATTTCACAGGAACAAAACATCAATAAGTTAAAAGAACAACCCGTACTTTATACTTGCTTAAGGTTGATAAAAGGTCAAGTGTAGTACACTTTGCAGATTCACGGTCATCCTTGCCAAAATTCTCGGAATATAGTTTAAATGTGACCACAGAGAGTGAGAGTGAGGGTAAAAGAACTAAAAAGTAACAAATAGTTTGAGGCTTGTGCCACTTCAGACGAAAGGGGCCTTTCTTTTTTGATAGTTTAATTATGAAGTTGTGATAACATTCAATATCTCGTATCATAATATGGATTGCCTTATGCCTTGAATATTTCATACTAAAATTACGGATTTTGAATTTAAAATACTCCCAACGGGAGGTAGGATTGTCAAAAGTATTACTAGAGAGTTCATTGCGTAACAAATCTTTTATAAGATCAACGTAATTAGAATCATATAAAAGTGAATTATTCAATTTCCAGTAACCCCTGCCTCTTGTTGTATTACCAA
>WURT03158601.1:0-10783 GCA_009936505.3 Holothuria glaberrima | reverse complement strand
TACCTCTCGCTGTCTGCCCATGTGCCGCTAAGGAAGTGTCTGTGAGTGCACACACATGCCCATAGCAGCCTCAGACAGGCATACCCAGGCTAGGCTCACGCATACACACACATACATACATACATCCATACATACATACACACACAATTGCCTCCGTGATTGCATTGGTTCCTTTTGCCTCCTTCAGCAAGGAATATTTCATCTTTTAAAAGTGTATCTTTAGAATAATATGATAGAAAATTTTAGAAGAGATATTGGCTTCCTTAGATGAGTTTGTTTTCAGTTAAATTTGGTCGTTTTTATGTGAAATTTTAATGTATAAATTTGTTATGAAGCCTTTTCTTGCATGTGTATTTTTCGTATCTTCCTTTTTTACAATTATGATGTTTTTGAGGGGCTGATCTTATGACAAAAAGACAAGAAAATCTCAAAAACAATATAGAGCAAATAAAAAAGGATATTTATGGCGTTTTATTACTATAACAAGTATCAGTCAGCGCATAAATCGTTTCTGATTCAGTCGGTGCGAAAAACATGGATATCTAAAGCTCATGATCATGATGTCCGTATTCCACATCACGTGGAAAATATATGTATTCCATGAGTTTTCTTTACCCAGTAAGAACGGGTCCTCCTTATCCAACGAAGTATTTCTTTTTTCTGCATCTGTGTAGCCCCCCCCTTTTTTTTTTTTTTGATCGGGGACCCCGGATCAGAACGGTCAGAGCTCATAGCAGTTTCGCAACTGGCGATAATATTGGTACAAGTACTCATCCTGTGACCTTGCAAATAAACGCAAATGTAATATCCTTAGGATGTCAACTTATACAATTTGAAAGGTTCTTGCGAGGTGTCTGGACTCTAAAACTTCGAGAATTCGTCCTTTTACCTTACATCTAGCTGTCTTGAAATACTCAACGAAACAATTTTCCTAAACATCGAATTTCCCTGGATATTAAAATTTGATTTAAAAGTACTGTAAATTTGAGGTACAATTCACAATAAAGGGTTTGCTATGCATATCAGAAAAAGTTGAAAAAGTTTCCTAAAATCTCTATGCAGTGACAGGCACTAAAGTCGGCCAAGAAGGCTGTTAACAGAGTCTCTTCTGCGTTCTACCAACAAAGAACGGTTACTTGTAGTTCTTTGCTTTTTCTCTCTCTCTCTCTCTTCTCTTCTATCTTTTCTGCTATTCGTTATTGAGAAAGACTGAGAAGACGTAGAAAAAATAATTTAACCATAGTCTAACCCCAAAGAATGCATGTAAGGGTAATCGCTAAGCTAGTAATATATGACCATTTCCATTCACAATTAAGCACAGTGGAGTGATCTAATAATGCAACGAATGACACTAAGAATGTTGCCAAGTTTAAAGTTGAACAAGTCTCTCCAACTTTCAGAAACCAAAACGACATCAAAAGCATTTCAGTTGATCTTAAAGGAGGCAAGTAATATCTATTTGAGTATAAAACAGCTGTGGTTCGCATCAAAAACTGGGATTAAGGTTTCAGCAACTACATCAAAAGCACAACCATTAAATTAAAAATGTGTCTCTAGTAACATTCTGTGAAAAGCCTGGAGAAAAAAGTTTCCGAAAAGAGAACAAGACAGCATTGTTATAGTGTTATGTCTGAATTTAGTTATGATGTGATCAATATGCAATTTCTGGAGGAACAATTGAATTAACTGAAATGTTGGGAACAACGCTGGAGGTTTACTTTTTTCTGAAGTATCGTCTTTACGTAATAACAAGTCTAGCATTTCATGATTTGAAATGCTGCTGCTTATGAGATGCCACGTAAAACACCTAGAAGGTCAACAGTTCATAATGTTTGTTAGGTGTAAATTTAGCCAGGACTTCTGTTTTATTGACAAATACAATTGGCCTTGGGTAAGATAGTAGGAAAATCACAATTGATGTATCAGGATTACGAGCGGTCATATTTTTTCAAACGTGGCCAAGATGTTATATCATCGTGATATAGTTTGCAGAAAAGTGAAGTGATAGATAGTACAGTGGTCATTTCCCTTGAAAGAATTTTTTTCAATTTTTTTTTTGGGGGGGGGGCTTGAACAAATCTATTCAGTATTTCTGCTGTGTCACATAAAATGATTTTGTGAGTTAGATACAACATACTTTCAGAACTTGAAAACATGTTTTTCTTTGGTCCATTACTAGCATGCACCTTTCTGTAGAAGGGATAGAGAACTTTTCAAAGGAGGGGCTCATAGGCTGGCCCTGCTAGATTAAAGTTCGAAACTACGAGCATAAACTGTACAAAGTCTAAGTGGAAGTCTGTGGAGATATGCAAGTAAACTTTGCATAAAGGTATCTCATGACATTTAGCGATAAAAACAAGTAAACATAAACTAGGCACTGCATAGTGCAGCATGAGGGTCATCTCAAAAAGAAAGTATTGCCGAATAGAAGATGGGGCTAGAGATAGAAAATCCCCCTCCTGCTCTTGAAGGTAAATGACTTTTAAAGGTAAAATTGACGTAAGAGATCTAATCTTACTGTAATATGAGAGATATATTCATCATTATAACCTTGAAAGGCTTTTTTTAACCCGGAATTTTTTATGTTAATTTTCCCATTCTACAACTCTATTTGTGAATTATGGAAGACACTACAATATATTTTTTATGTTAATTTTTCCGTTCTACAACTCTATTTGTGAATTATGGAATTATTTTTTATGTTAATTTTCCCGTTCTACAACTCTATTTGTGAATCATGGAAGACACTACAGTATTTTTCTCTAGAAAAAGAGCACGATAAGAATCTAGTCTGGTTATTCTAACTGGTTTAAAGGGACAAATTTTTACTGAAATTGTCTAAAAGTTAAGACTTATTTTCTATGTAACCTGTAAACTGCAGCCAATAACGCAAGGACCGCCTATTTCTGAGGTCCTACAATTATTTCCGTGTTCCCTTTCATAGCTTTCCAGACATATGAAGGTCAGCAAAAAATGAAATGCTTCGAAATTAGAATAACATGTTGTCTTGCTTATTCTTCAAGATATTATAACAGATTGAGACGTTACAAGTCTACAACTGTTGAACTTTAACTCAGTTAATATGGAGAAAGCGATTACAGTGTTTGAAAACTTACATTAAAGTAATATAAATGCACAAGTCTTAAATTTGATACGTAAAGACCACGGTTTGCAAGAATTTCTGTATTCAAGTTACTCACCAGGGCTTTGTTTCGTATGGAGTACAGTTCAATTTCAATCTACTGTTTCATAATAAAGGATCTTTAGATGTAACATATTTATTGAGTATTTATTGGAAGCTAATTTGTACTCTATCCCTTTTTCGTACACCTTTCCGTAACAAAAAAGAATGAATGTATTCAGGAATTTTTTGCTTAAGTTAGAAGAATATTTTGTGTAGGGACCTTTATATCATTGTAAAGATCACAGATAGGGAATTTGAATGAACGTTTTATTTTTTTTATCAATCAATCAATTCGAGGAAATTGGACCGAACGTGAGAAAGATATGCTCATTTTACTTTTTGTTTACTTTTGAAAATCCAAGCTCACACTGTATACTGTACACACACTGTACAAACAATGTACACACACTCTGTACAGTTCAAAAGTGAAACGTGAGAGCTATGTGAGAGGCTTGTGATCAATGAACAGACTGGGAAGCTTTGTATGGTAGCTCATTTTGGTGCAAGAAAAAAGTGTGGGGTGGTTGTGGGTTGTAATTTCTGATATTTGGAGGGCAGTTTTGGGTTAGAAATGTACATTTTATGCCAAATTTGAAGCATTTTTTTTAATTTTGGAGATGTTTACATTTCAAACCTCTCTAACTCACCCTAACCTTAACGTTTATACATATGTTTGGTAAAGATTTATAACGATTTTTGTAAAGTACATATTGGCGTTTGACAGAAACAAATCGGACTTGTCGTTATTGTCTTATGATTTTGGATAATGGGCCCTATTTTTGCCCTGAAATGTTGATTTTTGACCAAAATGAAGCTATTTTTGAAAATTGTACCTAAAAAATCCCTTAAATCCCTGCCCCTGTCACTTACTCATCTCTCATGGTGTTTGTTTAGGTTTCAAGGCATTAAGAAAAAATGAGAAGGATGGGAGTTTCCTAAGTGCCTAAAATGTTTTTTTGACCAAAATTACGTCATTATGACTTTTTTTTTAGTTTTTGGACAATTTTTTGATGTAAACAATCACTTTTGTGATATTTTGGGGCAAACTATCATATTACAACCCCCACCCCCCCCAAAAAAAAGGTGGTATTCGACAGATCTTTTTTGTTGGCTTTCTTGCGGTGGTTAAATAAAGTCTGTTGAATGTTGCATGACAGAGTAATAATTATTTTTAAAAATGCTTACTCGATTTGCGTGCCACTTGCACTACAAGTACGGAAAAGGGCTAGTCAGATGGCATGTAAGACGAGTGCTTTATCTTGCAGGTTTATGTTAAAATGCTCTTTCGAAATATTCGAACATTCAGGATAGGGACAATTTATTTTTTTTTTCTTCTCCTTTCTTTCCCGGAAAAGAAGAAGCCTGAGAATTGGATTGCCTTTGGTTAAATAATGAACTTCAAGATAATTTGATAAACAAGTCATAGATATTGTCCGTAATAAATGCACATTGTGGGGTGTATTGAAATTTCTCCGTATTTGTACTTAAATTTTTATGTATATATATTTTTTAAATTTGACTCTTTGCAAAGGGAGAAATGAACTTAAGTGAGAATTTCGTTCCTTCATAGAATTTCTAAAGTAAGAACTGTTCGATTCACAAAATATGATCACGTTTGTTACAAAAGCTTAAACTTAAATATGTTTTTGTCTCAAATCTGTATCAAGGGACGAAATATTTAACATATGGTTACTTTTGGGTTTGACGAATACTGTCGTTTGTACAGTAAATAGGTTTCTAGACAATGAGATTAGAATTGAGGAATGGGGCGAAAACTTTAAACACAGCCAGCCTTCTATTTTGGCGTATTGCAACTAGCCTTACCCATTCTTTACTTTGAATCAATCAATATATGTAATGCATGGTAATGATATACTTGTATTTGAATACGAGCGACTCTCAGCTATTCCCAACAATCGGTTCAAAGTAGAAAATCCCTCACAAATTTTACACAAGAAGCTAAATTTAAAATGTTTGCTGTATTTTGAGTAACAACATCTTGATCATTTTTTTTCTCATTTCATATTCATATCCTGCTATGTGAGTAAGAGAACACTTATTTTTTCTCCGGTGTATCATGTTGCTAAATGTTTGGAATGTCATTTTGTTTAATAAAACTTACTTTTTTGTACTAGAGAAGACTCTCAACTACTCCCAACAATCGATTAAAAGACGTGTGTGAATCTTGTAAAATCAACTTCATTTTAACTAATACCTTGTGATTAACACTTTATCTTACCAAATCTTTACAAAGTTGTGTACTTCAGGACATCTGAGTTGGGCATATATTAAATATTAATAACCCATTAACGAAAATGTGATGGTTCACGATTCACGTGTAATGCTTACTCATTACAGAGTATCCATTTCGATGTTGTATGAATTTCCACGACCTTTTCTCATGGCAAATTTGTGTTAAATGAGTCTAGGTGTAAAGACTACAATATTTAAAGCTACACATTTGGACACTACATGAAAAATAGCTACTTACGCTTCCATCAAAGATTAAACTAGGAAAGATAGCATATACAATTAACTTTAACGGCTTTCTTCTTACTTGCAGTTAGAAATATTTACCTCATAAAGGGATTTATTTGTCCCGAAAGAGTTAATATTATTCCTAGTAAAATCATATTGCATACTTAGAATTGTGATATGATGCCCCCTTCCAGTTCTTGATACAAACCTTGTATTTTAACATGATGCCTGCAGATTTGATGAGGATCTCGAATACATTCGTAGCTTCCTTCATGAATTAGTGACACGTTAGTAATAAGTATAGAGTAGTTTTCAATCAGTGACAATGATGTAGTAGAGCTACTGTCAATGGAATAATTGTTGAGGAAGATGAAGTTGTTGAAATGTTGCCACTTCTTTAGTGCACCGGTTCCACCACAGCATTCTAAAATCAAATCACTTGACACTGTAACTTCATAAAATGTCTCTGAAACCAATGATGAAAACAAACTCAAATGTAGACTAGTTAAGATTAATGCCCTTAGCGCTAGACAAGGCATTTTGTATAAAGCTTCATAGATAACGATGTCATGTTCCACAGCAAAACTCTCATGGAAGATGAATGGATAGAATATAATTCAACTGCTACAATGTAGCAAGTGCTAGTGTCTTTCTTTGAGACAACAGAAAAACCTACTATATAAGTAGTCCAGACTGTGACAACGTAGGGATGCCTTTACCCAACCAGAAAATGTGATCGTTGAATACCATGCTTAAGTTATCCAATCGAAGGAGCAAGGGCTCTTACACTAAACTGTGTGAATTGGGATTTAAGTTCACGATAACATAATCTACTTGTTTACAAAATTATCCTTTCAATAGTAGGCTAGGCGTGGAGATATTTTTACTTCCTATTTATACTTTTATACTATGTAATGTACCACATTAGTTTATCCCAAGTCATACTTAACTGATATTTGCTTCAAATTCACATACCAGAGTGAGTAAGTTAATTGAACGTAAAAGTGGGCTCTGTAATACAAACGAATTAACTACAGCACTTCGAAAACTGAAGTAATAGCATACAAAATACACAGAAGAAAAATGAAAGCTCAATCAATTGAAATTGTGTTAAATCCGTACGTTATTAAGATTATAGTTAAAACTGTCGATCAATGGACGGTCCTGATATACTAAGCTAGATTTTGGATGGTCCACACTGAAGGACCTGCCACGAAAATTTGAAGCCCTTTAACTTTTAGAAGAAACGAGATGAAGTACCGTAGATCGTTTGTAGAACGTGTAACATAAGGCTCACTCATCGCTGAATAAGGTTTGCTAAATATGCTTGTGTAAGTTCAGAAAGAAACTTTAGTAGCAAAACAGTTTTTTTTTTTTGTTTTTTTTTTTTTTTTTTTGTTTTTTTTTTTTTTTTTCACTAAGAAAGCATATGTATGAAAGGTATTTAAAGTTATTTGAAAGCATCTGTGATCATTAAATTCTTCCATCCGTCAAGAATGATTTTAACAAGTTTATTCTGTATACTCTGCAGTAATCATAAAGAAAATTTGAGCAAGTGAACAAAACGTGAAATATGACAATATAAGACTGCTCATTGTTTAAAGTGCATAAGATATGTCGAAAGTTTTATATACTTTTATATGGCTGTGCATTGTACGAGCTACAGCCTGGGCTTGGAGGAGATAATTTTAAGAGTAATTGGTTGGTCGATTTTAACTCTCAGTAATATGATAATATGGGCTGGACTTACTGGCAGTTCATTTAAGTAATTTTATCGACATGCCATTTAGGTTTTACAACTTTACTTCTGAATACAACGGGTTCAACTTTGGAGTCAATCATCTGGAGCCTATTTGTAAACAAAGTTGAGGCCCAGGTGGTCAAACACTTTAACGAGAAGATTTTGTGTGCTGTGTCGTTAACTGTTAGCACCTTGATACTCTTAGAAAGGATAAGTGCCATTCAGGTGCTTGGTAAAGCAAATAGGAGGTGTCTTCATGTCAGTTGGTCCGCATACGGCAGGTAACTGAGTGACAGGTAATTGGGAATAAAAATTTTGTGTGTGTGCATGTATGTGAGTTTGTGACGTTGGCCTTGTGAACACGATATCTCAAGATAGCAATCATCGATAACTTTCATACTTGAGATAAAGAATTATCATATTAAGAGAAAGATCCCCGTTGCCTTTGTTGGAGGTCAAAGGTCATGTAAGGTCACCAGAAGTCAAAAACCGAAAAACTTGTAAACACGGTATTTCTAGGTAGGAAGCACGTATGTTTTCCTTACTTGGCATGTGGATGCGTTAAACTTAAAACATGAACCCTATTGATTTTGGTAAAGTTCAAAAGTTATTGTTGTCACGGAGGTAAAAATACAAAATTCTTAAAAGCTGCTTGTAAACATGCTATCTCAAGATAGCAATGATGGAAAATCTTCATACTTGCTAAATTACTTTATCATAATAAAAGGAAAGACCTAATTGGGAGTTAAGAGGTCATTTGAGGTCATTAGAGGTCAAAAGTGGAAAACCTTGAAAAACACGATATTTCAAGACAGGGATAGTGGATCCTTTTCATGTTTGGTATAAAGATGTGTTACCTTATGAGAGGGAACCCTATGGATCTGTTAGAGGTGTAAGGTCATATGAGATCATGAGAGGTAAAACTACGAAAACCTCGTAAACTAAGTAGAAAGTGGGCGGTGCCTCTAAATTGCGCCCGGCGTTTCGTGACTAAGGAAAAGTTGGGCTTAAATTTTGTACCATTACCATGATAAAGGTATAGAGAACAACACTTATTTTTTTTTCTAATTCATATTACCTAATTATGAACACATGAAAAGAGTGCTGTGACTATAAGAAAATTAAAAACACCACATGCTGAGAGAGTTCCTTAATGGTGTAGTGGATAAGAACTCGTTGAGAAGTTGATTGACTTTTTGGTCTTTTACCTGTAGGAACGTTTGCTTGTTCGCATATTTTCTGAAGCTAGTAATACAGGTCTTCAAGCGTCGCTTGACGCTGTCTTGTACTCAGTATGAGTATGGGTTCCGAAAAACCCAGTGGCAGTGGAACTAACAGTAATTCAATGAAGGAGAAAAAGTGTCAGAGTAATTGATGATGGTTTTACACCTAGGGAACTGTTGGATGCTGTTGTTGAGGACATTGATGTTGACGGTATTGTTGGTTGCGTAAAATTTGTGGTCAATGGGTTATCACCTTGAAAGAGAGACAGGATGCAGACCTTTTGATGGAGACTGGTCTCGAAATAGCTGGGCGTTCTTTCGCCGTATAAGGTGTCACAAAAAAGATCACAACAGTAAGCCTTTTCGAAGTACCATCCTATGTCACTGACTATGAACTTAATATTAAACTGAGGGAATATGGCTGTATTATGAAATCTGCTTGGACACACAAAACTTTTCTGGAGTTACCAAGCATTGAAAATCGAACTAGAATTGTACGCTTGGAACTACCTAACGACAAGAAAAGCTTGCCGTATGCAGTTATTATAAATGGTGTGCATCTAAGACTTAAACACAATGGATAGGTACTTTGTATGCAATCTTTGCCTTACTGACGACCACATTATGAAGAATTGCCCAACCAAAAAAAAAACAACCAAGGTCATTTAGAATCCCGTTACCCTACAGCCCTGTGTTATCCTTGCAAAAAGCGTGGACATAAAAGCTTTGCCTGCCTGAAGATGACAGACACCAAACTTCAGCCGAGGCAATTTACACAGATAATGGTAGGGCCGATGTTAATTCTGAAATGAATACTGGCCAAAGTGTGACACCTGCTACTAGTATCGTGGAATGTGTTCATCCAGAGGGATTGTCTAATACTGAGGTGACTGAAACGTTCAGAAGCCCGCCCATGAATAAGGATGAAAACCCTTCTAAGCCACCTGATCCTTCCACCTCTAGTCTTTTAAACTGCTAGCCAAGGGCGTTTGGTTAGCTGAAAAGGTAACCAATTGCCATATACATCACAGGCTTTCCAGTGCTCAGCTGTATAAGAAACGGGACGACTGGCAAGCATGGTGTGGTGGGTGTGGTCAGGGGGCAATTCAAATGTCACCTAAAAGCATAGCCAGATCAGCTTTATTGGTAACCAGATCAAATGAAGTACAATATGTTAGGCATGGCCCCAAGAACAACAAATGGCCAACGCCAGTAATTTTTTGTTGGTGGGGTACCCCTGCCAGTCATCAGGATTGACCCAGTTATCAATGACCTTCATCAGCTCATGGGGTAACTAAATGAAACATACTGGAAATGACAAGCAGGATGGAAATGACAAGCAGGACTCCGCAAGTAAGGAATGACCATTGTCAGTAATTTCTGTTGGTGGGGTACCCCTGCCAGTCGCCCCAATTTCCCCCTTGGCTGACTGACCTAGATCAGCTCTTAAGGTAACCAACTGGAACATACTGGATAGACAGAACTCCAGATATAAGAAATAGGTCTTTCGGTGATTTTCTTTGGTGGAACATCCCTGTCATTTGCCCCAATTTCCCCAACTCCATAGATGATAGACACCTCTCATCAGGTAAAGCAGTGAAACATGGGGAAATCATTAGCAGTACCCACCTATGTTTGCAAGTGAAATCTCCACTGATTTCGGTTGTTCTCCTAACAGTTGCCCTAGTTAGTCCAGTCACCCCGCGTTACTGACCTTGTTCAACTCATTAGGTAAACAACAGAATATCGCAACAAATTCTTAGCGCGACCCAGATGTGAGGAACGCGGGCATTTTCAGTGATTGCCATCGGTGGTGTACATTGATCAGCATGCGGAATAGTCCATACACTACTGTTCTTAAGTAATCTCTCAGTCATGCGTTTAATTTTTTCATCATCACTTTAACTTTTATAAAACTGACAGGAAGGTATGTAGCCCTGTGTCTGTATATACATATACTTCAGAAGGGTCTTCTAAATCAACTTATTTCAACACGTACCAGTTTATGCTTCAAAGTCCATACATATCTATCTATATATATATATATATAATATAAGAAAGTCCACGTATGCTCCATGTTACATAACAATAATAATAAGTAGAACACACCACAAAGATGACAATATTAGAGCACAAATACAGTAATAAAACAGCGTA